>JAMZAV010002428.1:0-163291 GCA_024449915.1 Sweltsa coloradensis | reverse complement strand
AATTTTGTCAAAAAAAAATAAAGGGCCCAAAAATTTGCTAAAAAGTGAAATGAAAAAGGTCATCTGCCCGTGTTCAACAATTAAACGTCATTGTGTTTTAGTAAATCTGCTACAACACAACCCGTTGATCAGAAACTACTGATCCCCTAGTCAGTATGGTGAGCGTTAAAATCACCACCCAAGATTACGGGTCCATGTAGTTGATCCGACAATGCCTCAGATCGCGTCGCTAATGATTAATGGTGGTGGAATGTAAATACAGCATAATGTGGTTACTTTTGGAATGTAAGCTGTAACGGCGACGGCCTGAGGGCGAGTTGTCAACAGAATTTGAGTGGCATACACAGAGTCAGGGCACCAGAATGGCAACACCTCCCTGTGCACGTTCAACCTCCCGTATAATCCTTACGGTAGATTGTATAACCCTTAACTGTAGGGTTATCTGTGGTTTGAAAAAAGTTTCTTGTAATAATAAGATCAAGGGTTGGTGTTTTTTAGAATAACTGCTAGACGGAGACATTTAGACGATCCGTATCCATCTGGGCCCGGGGTAAGATTTTGCCCAGTGCATCCTCTGCCGATCATACAAGGCGAGATAAAGAGGCATCCCGTAAACATCAGCCTGGTTGGTTCTAGTTTATTGGATAGAGGGGCCGTCAAACCGTTAGTTCATAATGCGCCACTCTATAGCTTAGAGCAGTGGTCCCAAAAACGTGGTACGCGTACCCCCAGGGGTACGTGGGGAGGTTCCAGTGGGTACGCGATAAAGTCCAGCATAACCAAACATTATTTGCTATGTCTTATCAAAGTTGGTGACAAAGATAAATCTAAACCACTGTGTGTTATTTGCTCTGAAATTCCTTCTAATAACCGTGTGAACCATCTCTTTTCGCCGCCTTTTAGAAACCAAAGCACGAAACAATACAAAGAAAAGCCTGTACAGTTTCTACAACGCAGGCACATGAACTTCAAGGTAGTGTGATAACAAAGCGATCGGTAACATTAGTGACGGTCAAAATGCACTTGAAAGCAACCTGACATTGTTGGAAATGAGGGATTGATTATAATTATTTTTTCATTGACAAATTGTAATATTTCAGATAATAATAAATGATCATAAACAAAATTACGGCAATAAGTTTGTAGACGTTGTCATATGATAGGTGCGCACGGCTTCATATTATTAAGTACATTCAGAATGTGACGTTGCATCGATGTCGGCTACCCGTGTTTTGAATACGAGACACGAGTTTGGGAAACAACATAATGATGCCCCGGTTAGAGGAAACATCACACATTGTAAACACACATTACAACAAAAATTTTGGATTAGATTATTTGATTAAGGACGCGTCGACCGTTAGGTCATAAAAAAACCACTCTAGCCTAGGATGTGGGGGGGGGGAGGAAGGGGCCCATGCTGGTCAGAAAAAACCAGCCACGGGTAGGGGGAAGAGGAAGCATCTACGCGCAGTCGTAATCGTCTTTGGTTATTGTTTGTGTGTCATGTCATCGTCGCCGGAGGGTCGTAAAGAGAAGGGGGCAAGGTCCCCGACGACGATTCCCAAAGAGCTCGCCTCTATTTTTCAGGGGGGAAAGATACCCCGCTTTTTCTACCCTGTTTTTTGCGAGGGGGATTTTTTCTCTTGAATCGTCTTTTACGATTAGCAGAGCCATGCCCTGGGCCAATTTTTCCCCCGGGCCCCAAAAGGGGGCTAAAAATTACAAAAAAAAAGAGGGGTCGGGAAAAAAACTAGGGGCGCAAAAACCCGGGTTTGGGGTCATATTGCACGCCTTGTGAATAAATGTTTGTTTATTGGGAATTGTTTTCAAAGGGGGTATAAAAAAAAATTTTAAAATTTTGATGATGGTAAAAAGTAATAGCAAAATAAAAAAGTTAGGGTTTTTTGTATAAAAAAAAAGAAAAGAAATAAATGGTAAGATTGAATTAAATTTTGTCAAATAGATTACTAGGGGATGGGGAAATTTTAAAAAGTTTGTCGGGGTTATCATATGATAAAAGTTTTTCTTTATGATTGGGAGAGATCAAATTGCAATGCGCAAGGCACCCAATGTGGTACTTTCCCTCCCTAGATATGATGTAGGGTTTTAAAGGTAAATCCATGTGTCAACCAATGGAAAAAAGCTTTTCTCGGGCCCTAAGAGATATCTTTTAAGAAAAGGGACGGTGTGGCCAAGTATCGAATTTAGCCCAATACCACCTCTTCTCAGGGGAAAAGGTCGAGCCCGTAGGGGGGGGACAAATTTTTATTAGCCCAATGTGGGCATAAACATTTACGCAATTTTTTTAAATTTGGAAAAACACATCCCAAGATGCTTTTTCGCAAACCAACAATCTTTGCTTAATCCACTTTTGACATCTGGAACGGGAAATTTTTAGTTAAAACAACGTCGGGGGAGGGGGGGGAAGCCCCTTACCCAGCCCTATCAGCGTTTTCTTTTTCCCTCTATGCCCACGTGCCCAGGTACCCAGCAAAACACTATTATTTTAACCCCTTAGGGGGGTTTTTTATTTTTTTCAAATAGAATTGGATGCTTTTTCCCAAATGATGACAGAATACGGGGGTTTTATAGCTTAAAGTGAACTTAACTATTTTAAACACAAAAGGTATTCCCCAACAACGACTACTTGGGAAAAGGGCAAAAAAGATGTTTTAAAAATTTTTGATGATTTTGGATTTAAAAACGTTTTCAATTGTTTATAACTTTTGTAAACATTTAATTAAAAGTTTTAATTTTTTTAATTATTATTTTTTTATTTTATTATTTTTTTTTGAATGGTATTTCTAACCAAAAATAAAAGAAGGGAAAAAATAATACATTTTCCCAAAAAAATGCTATGATACACATTGTAAAAATGATTATTGTCATTTTATGACATTTACAGATTAAAAATTTTTATCTTTGGGTCTTGAGTTTAGTTTTTTAAAAAATTAAGGGGCATCAACCTTTGGTTTTCTTTAATTCGCCCCCTTAGCCTAGGGGGTGTGGGGGGAAAAGTCCCATCCCGCTCAGATTCAGCCCCCGGGTTTAGGAGGGGGTAAAGGGTAATGCCATCGTCACAGTCTTTTCATCGTTCATTTGTCTTTGTCGTCAATCGTCGTCGGTGAGGTGGGTTTGGGAAAAGGGGGAAAAAAAAGGGTTCCCCGACAAAGCCTGAGCTCGCTTTAGTTTTGGAGATTATAAAGATCACCTATCCCTTTTTTTGGAATGAGATTTTACAAATTAGTAGAATCCCCTTGGTTGAGTTAAAACCCCCTCCCTTAAAGGAGACGAATTGTGTAAAAGAAGGCCCATGGTGGTGGTGCTATATCCCAAAAGGGGTTTCACTTCTGATTTTTTAAACTTAAGTCTAACTTTCTTGGTTTTGGGAAATTTGAAAAACGGCAAACTTTAAAATGTCCTTTAGCAACGAAGCCCCATAATAAACTCAAAGGTTTTCCGAACAGCCTTTTTGATTTGGTGCTGTCTGGGGGTTTGGGCACTTTTCCCCTCTTTGTTTAATGTTAGCGCCTACAGGGTTAGTCGGGTTTTTTTTTTGGATTTTTAATTTAATGTCCTCCATGGGTTTATAGTTTTTGTGTCTGGGGTGGGTGACTCTTGTACAAAAAGTATTTGGGGAAAATTTTGCTGGCTGGGACCCAGCCACGGGACCAGTCAGGAGAGGGGACATTTCCAGTACAAAAATTTTGGTTCCCACATTTTATGGGTTTGTTTATATTTTGTTTTTTTGGTTAAAGGGGGCACCCCCAAACGTTACGTATATTGTTTCCAGTACCCCTTGGGGGATGAAACAAAAAGGGTTTAATCCCATGCTGGTCAAAAACCACCCCAGGGTAAGGCGGGGAAATATATTTTTTTTTGTTATCGATCATGAATTAAAAAAATTCTTTCATTATAGCCCTGCTATATTAAAAGTTTTGGGTCTAGGGGGTCCAAGAGGCGTAAACCCTTTTTGGTTTAAATATCAATTGCTCCACGTTTACCCCGGGGGAATATGGGGAGGGCACTGGGTTTCTGGACAAAAACCACCCCATGGGAGGTTAAAAAAGGGGGTTTTTAAAAAAGTTCAAAAATGATACCCAAGGGGCCTTTTACTGGCTAGGGCCCAGCCAAAAAGGACTAGAGAGAAAAAGTCACCCTAGTGCAGGGAAAATGCCCCGCCTTTTCCCTTTTACCTAGCTGTTTAGCTTGCCCCACCCCAAACATGTGTCGAGGGCCAGGCCCGCCGTATAAAACAAAATCAAGTCAACATAGACAAAAACAACCTATTTTTCCCCAAACCTTTTGGAAAAAATCGTTTCTTTTAAGCAAATCCTAATATTTTGAAAGTATTCAATATTATCAAAAGCCAATTGTGCAAACCCCGTCTGGGCATTGCTCTGTGTGACGTTTATACCTTTTGCTTGTTTGGGATTTTAAAAAAATTTGTTGGGGTGAAATAAACCCCCCCCCGTCTGCGTTTGTAAACACTACTTTTATTGCGCTTCCCCTTTAAAAAAATAGTTTCCCAGCATTTTTTTTCATTATGTTTTATTTTAGCAATTGCATGCTTTGAGAGATGTTATATTAGTGCAATATTTGTTTTTTTTGACATTCTTTGGTTTTAAAAAAAGGCCCCTTTTTCATGTCATTTTGTTTAGCAATCATCATGTAAACAATGCAAATATTTAAAGGGGGAAGCTTTCCCTTTAGCGGCAGCGAAGAACGTTTAAACTGCGCAATGCGTAGCGTTGGGTTTTAAAAACTCATTTAAAACGACCAATGGTTGTAAATTAACTTATTTATTCCCAAATTTTAAGTTTGTGATGAAAATTTTTATGGTTTGTATTAAATTTATAGATAAATTTTTAAATTTAAAAAAAAAAATCCCCGTAATAATTAGCAAAACCGCAATTAAAAAGTTGCAAAGAAGCCTCCCAAAAAATTTAAATAAACAATCGCAGGTTTTAAAAAAGCCCCTCCCAAATTTAAATTAAACGAAATAACGCGGGGCACGTTACAAAATCAGCTATTTTGATCATTGGAATAGAGAAAATATACTTTTTCCCACCCACAAGCAATCTTCTGAAATGTGGGGGTTATATGTTGGTAGGGCTCATTTTTTCCCCTAAAAACAAAAAAGTTTTTTTTTTAAATTTATTATTTTAAAAAAATAAGGATCTATGGTTTGTAAAGGGAAGACAAGGAAATTTAAAATAGAACATATTTTTAAAGGGTTTTTAAAAATTAATTTTATTATGGGCTTTCGTAAAAAATAATGGGGTTTTTTTCAAAATATTCCCGGGTAAAAAACTTTCTATTGCCACATTTTTATGTTTTATGTTTGCCACATTGTTTTAAATTGTTAGTTTAAAAAGGGGCACACTTTACAAGGGCCCCCGCCAAAAGTTTGCTCGACGATGGTTTTTTTCGGCGCCTACAGTCGGTCAGCTGGAAAGTAATGTCCGGGACTGAAAATCTGATAATTAATTTGAATGAGTGGGTAAACTATAAAATTATGATTAAATTATTTTTTTTTTAATATTTTATTTAAAAAAGGGGGAATTTTTTACGGTATTGTTTGTGCAAAAGTATGAAAACCCATACGGTGTGGAGGCAAATAAAATGTTTACTTACGTTTAGGGCGCACAAAAAAATCGTGGTTTGGTAATAATAACAATGTAAAAAATGTTTTTCACACGCGTTACCAGCGAAATATAAAATTTTTTACGCCTCGAATTTAATAGCCCCCCACTGAAAATCCCCGACTGGAAAGATTTCCCCAAGGATTTTTTAAAAATGAATATGGGAAAAACTCAGACCTAGGGCCCTAGAATAGATTCGGGGTTTTTTTATTACTCACTTAAGAATAGGTTTTTAGACGGAGCAATTAAAATTTTTCCACGGGGCAGACTTTATTTCACAACACCAATCATCTAGGTGCCATGGGCGCCCCCCGGGCAAAATACCCAAATTTCCCAGTAGGCCTAAAGTTTTGCGAGGAAATCAAAATAAAAATAGCTATAATAAAAAAAAAACTAAACCAAATTTATAGTAAGCCTTTGACCTATACATCGTCAAGGAAAGGGAAGGGGATTTCCACGACGAAAACCAGAGCTCGCCTTTTAAGTTTCGGGGGGGTTAAAAACTACCCTTTATAATACCCGGGAAATTTGCGAGAGGGTTATCTCATAAAAACACATTGAACGATCAGCAGAGCCCTGCTTGGGGCCACCTACCCCCGGCCCAGAAATTGCAGGTCTGACCCCGGGGCCTCCACCAAATGAGAGGTTTAAAAACCCCAAAAAGCCCGAACAACCAAAACTCAAGGGCGACATGGGGTTACCCTTTGGGGCTTCAACCGGGGAGGTCATATTGCGTCGGGCCCGGGATATTTTAAGTTAATGGAGGGGAAATTTAGGAGTGTTAGATGAAAATTATATTGTTTTTTAATTTTTATAAAAAAAAAAGGGAAAAAAATGGGGGTGATAGTTACAGCAAAAAAACAAATTGTTTATTTAAATGGAAATAAAGAAAGAAAAGGGAAAGTTTTTGGTGATATTAATTTTGTTTCACCAAAAAATTCCCTTTTAATTAATTTAAATTTAAAATTTTTTGTCGCCGGTTTTCGTGTGATAGGGAAATTTTTTCATATGATTGGGAAAGATTAAATTGCGTGCGAAAAATTATCAAGTTGGTTTAAAATTTTGCTAAAATTATGAACGGGTTTAAAAGGTTTCATACATGGGGTCAAACTCTGGAAAAAAAATTTTTTTTCGTTTAGGCCCGTAACGAATTTGCTCTAGCTCTTCAAAAAAAGAAGTTAGGGCACAAACCGTTTTAACAAGCTGAAAAAATTTTTCCAAGAGGGTTTTCAACACCCCGAAATTTAAAATACTGTGTAAAATTACCCGAAATCACTTTTTGCCCGGGAAAAAGGGTTTTTAAAAAAATGGCAAACTGTTAACTTTTCAAAAAAAAGGGGAAGTTTTGTAACATCATTAAGAAATAGCTGAAAGCTGATCGTCTGGACAAAAATGCACATACCTTGTTTTTTAACACTACTTTTTTATATCCATAAACGTAATAAAAGGCAAAGGCCAACAATTTTAATTTTATATAGTCTTTTTTACACATAAATAGACCCCGAAATGCATTTTTAAACCGTTTCGCAATATTTCAATCTCATTCTTCAGACGAAATATGTAGAATTATCTAAACTTATCCAGCAATAGAGTCATCTATGTGTCTGCTTCAATAAAAAAATTGAAGCATTGAAAAACTTACATTTAAAAACATAGATTGTACGCTCGAAGCCGCGTATCCACTTTTGGCGCCAAAATATAAACATAGGTAAATTTGAATTTGAAACATTATATACCACGCCAACTAGTATTATATGTTATGAAACTCAACAAATACCACCCTTTTACATCAGGCATTAGTTAGAATATCATAGAACCTGTTCAAAATAAAATGGAAACCCTACAAAATAAATCACAAAATATTAATTATATTAACATAGAAAATCAGCATCAAATGACTACATACAAATTTATATACTCTCTCAACAATTCATTAAACTTTTAAAAGCCTTACTAAAAAGTCTTTTAAATAGGCAACTTCAATGATTTATGGAGGACTAACCAATATTGAAACTTTTACTTTTAGGTGCACAAACCGTATAACACGCTGATTTTATAACCAAACCTTTTTTATAGTGCGATCAAGGTGTCTTCTAAAACACAACTATAGTGCAAAATGTGATACCAGCATAAAAATTTGCAATTATGTAGATTTTGTAATGAGAAATTTGAAAATAACTGGCTCCACGATGGGGTCTTACTATTTAACTATTAATTAATTAATTAATATTTATTGCTTAATTATGTGACACGAATTTCAAAGTGGCAATAAATAAGTCATGTTTGGTATTAATTAAGAGCATTTTTCACCTATATAAAGAAAAAAATACATTGAAAAAATATATTTAAATATACATATGTTATAGCTAAATATGTTGATTTTGCTGATTTTTTAGTTTTTGAACCAAAAGATCAACGTTAAAGTAAAATTTCTTCTGACCAATGATATCACAGTGTTCACAAAAGAGCTGGTAACTATAAGTAATATATCATTTTTAAATTTTCAATAATAGTAATTACAATATATTTAACACAAATAAATATATGGCGTAAAGATGTCTAACTATGGTACAAAATATGATACCAACGTAAAAATTTTGCAATCTTATAGCTTTTGTAAAGAGAATTTCGAAACTCACTGGCTCCAGACTGAGTTTTGAGTATTTAACTATGAATGATTAATTAACATTAATTAGTTAATTTAGTCCTAAATTTTCAAAGTGAAGACAAATTTGTAGTGTTTGGTATCATTTGAAAGCATTTTTACCAACATTAAGAAAATAAATACGTTAAAAAATTATATTGAAATATATACATGTTATAGTTAAATATGTTGATTTTGTGATTGTTTAGTTTTTGAACCAAAAGATCAACTTTAAAGTAAAATTTCTTCTAACCAATGATAACACAGTGTTCACAAAAGAACTGGTTACTATAATTATTGTATCATTTTTTAATTTTCAATAATAGTAATTACAATATATTTTACACAAATTAACAAATTTTAAAAAGTTACAGAAACATGTTGTGTGACGTAGCAAAATGCATCATTTGACTTGTTTATATCAATCTTAAAGATTTTGTAATATGAATTTCGAAAATCACTGGCTCCAGACTGAGTTTTGAGTATTCAACTATGAATTGATTAATTAAATTAATTACTTAATTGTGTACAAAAATATTAACGTGAAGATAAATTTGTCATGTTTGGTATCAAATGAAAGTATTTGTCACCAACATTAACAAAAAAATACAATGAAAAAATATATTGAAATATATATTTATGTTATATAGTTAAATATGTTGATTTTGTGATTTTTAGTTTTTAAACCAAAAGATCAACTTTAAAGTAAAATTTCTTCTAACAAATGATAACACAGTGTTAACAAAAGAGCTAGTAACTATAATTAATAATTATCAATTTTCAATAATAGTAATTACAATAATTTTTACACAAAATATGATAGTGCTAGATACCACTATATAATAGCGAATGTTGACGCTTAATACTCAAAACTCAGCCTGGAGCCAGTGATTTTCGAAATTCTTATTACAAAATCTTTAAGATTGATATAAACAAGGCAAATGATGCATTTTGCTACGTCACACAACATGTTTCTGTAACTTTTCAATTTAAGAAAACTTTGTTAATTTGTGTAAAATATATTGTAATTACTATTATTGAAAATTGAAAAATGATACAATAATTATAAAAACCAGTTCTTTTGTGAACACTGTGTTATCATTGGTTAGAAGAAATTTTACTTTAAAGTTGATCTTTTGGTTCAAAAACTAAAAAATCACAAAATCAACATATTTAACGATAACATGTATATATTTCAATATATTTTTTCAATGTATTTATTTTCTTTATGTTGGTAAAAAATGCTTTCAAATGATACCAAACACCACAAATTTGTCTCCACTTTGAAAATTTAGGACTAAATTAACTAATTAATGTTAATTAATCAATTAATAGTTAAATACTAAACACTAAGCTTGGAGCCAGTTATTTTCGAATTTCTCATTACAAAAGCTTTAAGATTGCTAAATTTTATAAGTTGGTATCATATTTTGTACCATAGTTAGACATCTTTACGCCATATTGTTATTTGTGTTAAATATATTGTAATTACTATTATTGAAAATTGAAAAATGATATATTACTTATAGTTACCAGCTCTTTTGTGAACACTGTGATATCATTGGTAAGAAGAAATTTTACTTTAGCGTTGATCTTTTGGTTCAAAAACTAAAAAATCAACAAAATCAACATATTTAACTATAACTTATGTATATTTCAATATATTTTTTCAATGTATTTTTTTTTCTTTATATAGGTGAAAAATGCTCTTAATTAATACCAAACATGACTAATTTATTGCCACTTTGAAATTCGTGTCACATAATTAACCAATTAATATTAATTAATTAATTAATTAATAGTTAAATAGTAAGACCCCATCGTGGAGCCAGTTATTTTCAAATTTCTCATTAAAAAATCTACATAATTGCAAATTTTTATGCTGGTATCACATTTTGCACTATAGTTAGTAGTCTTTACCCCACTATTAGGCCCTCACATATGTGTGGTGCAAAAGTACTCGAAATCACTTTAACTAAAAAAGAACGAAAAGGGTGAAAAATGGGTAAAAACCGCAAAAAGTGAAAAATATATATTTTAGTTCACCACTTCTCCCAATTTTGCTTTAGAATCTCCTTATATACAATAAACAATCTTCACAATTAGAAACGTAAGTAATAAGTATATGAAATTAAATCTATTTATCACATATTATTATAGTATGTTAGAAAATAAAATGGGTCACAAATAGAAAGAAAATAAATTTAAATTTTCTTATTTCACCCTACTAGTTAAATAATATGTTAAGTTGTATTTAAATTTACTACTACATGGCCAAACTCCTTTGTTTAAAAAATAAAATAAAACCTCAGATGTGATTATCGTCGCTTTGTCTTTTTAGATTACTTCATACGAGTTATACTGCTGAAATGATCCCGCCTTTCCTTATGTATATGAAACGTTTTGTAAAATTATGTCGAATTTACACATATCCTTCTTATTTATATAATTAAGACTATAAAAGTATCAACATGGTAAATTGGTAGGCCTTCTGGTAGGTAGCTGTTCTGTGTGTTATTTAAATGTTGCTGTGTGCTAAAATAGTTTTAAAATATTCATATGTACTGTGATTTTTAATAGCGATTGCATTATTAATAACACTAACAGCATAATATGTATTTCTAAACACAAATAATTACCAAAATTTTCATGACATTGTCCAGTTGTTCAGCTCCTTACCGTTTGGCTTAAAAATAATACATGCACACAACGCATAAAAAAATTGACGCGACTGTACGATCCACCTACGTTATGATTGCTCATCTCTTTGTGTTTACAGATCTTTACTACCAATGCAATAAGCAACAAATTTGTTTGTGCGTGTTTAATCGAGCCCCTTCACTGAAATATGTGTGTATATCGTTTCTTTACCGCATCTTCCCATTCGTGTAATCAAGCGTTATCTGCTCCAACATACTTAGACCGTAATGATCGTATGCTCAACTCAAAACTCAAGTTATTGTTAAAGGGGTATTTAACCGCTAAACTCAAAAAATATATTTCATTCAGGCTAACTAGTAATGAATTTAGCAATTAACAGAAAAATTATTGGGGCCACCATGACCTCCCAAAAAATTGTCAAACATGACATTTTTCGAGCTAGGTCCCATCGGCAAAAATCTCCCATAAGAAATAACATGGGGACGATCTTTATGCCCCGTGACCTTGGAGGATTTTGATCCAAAAAATATTGGCCATTATTGACGTACTCGACAGCCTTTTCTGTAAATTCTCTATATTTTGTTTTGTAATTTGGGCAAGTAGTTCGGTCAAAATATGCTGATTACCAAGATGGGGTGTGATTTTGGAATGCATATTTTTGCGTGTTTGAGGGTATATTTGGGCACAGTTTCAAGACACGATGTTATAAAGGGGCATTTCAGATTGGTACTTATTCTCTAGTATATATGTGGACCAAAAAAGAAGCAGCTTAAAGCCGATTTAGGGAAATTTTCCAAAACACCAATTTTCGCCAATTTCTGGATCAAAAAAATTAAAAAAAAATCGTGTTAAATCACAGTTACAAGATATAATTTTTTAAACGGTCATTTAAGTGTAGTATTGTGCTATAGATCACGTGGTAAAAAATAATTTTTGGGGTTTTTAGCCCCTTTAATAATTACAAATACAAAAATGAATTGGTGTAAGGGTGCAAGAGCTTTACTAAAGCTAAATATCAGTTCAGTCCTGTTAGATATTTTGAATAGGACAGTTTTTTCAGTATTTTATAACTCGGTGCCAGATTACTATGTTAATTCACTAATTTTGTGGAAGTTTTATTGTAGTCTACGAATGGTTGTGCCTGTTGTTTTACTATATTATTTTATGTAAATCATTAACAAAAATTTGGTACAAAAAAACCTGGAAATGGGTGAGCAATGCAATGGGCTGCAATGTATAATAATAAACGACTAATAAATTTAGACATTTAACACACAAAATTCACACAACCGCACATTTATTAATATAGGTGACAATGACGATTTTGCAATGTCTTCGGCGAAAGAATATATCAAATCAACATTTTACAGAACTACTGTGTGTGTTATTTGTGATGGTAAGGAAGGCCCATTAAGTTCCACAGAATGTTCAACAGTTTTGACTAAGAAAGGCTTTGTTACACTTATATAATCGTTTGGAGATAGGCAGGACGATGTGGCTATTAAAATTCGAAAAAGTACAGTTGACAGTTACCTATACAAATTTCATCAAAAATGAAGAATTGTTTATACAGACTCATGCAAACGTGAAAGAACAAAAAATCGTTTATCTGAAGGAGGCACTACGTATAATGTACCAACTGAGTCTAAACGCCTTGCAAGAATGAATTACTTAAATTTAATTAGAATATCAAGTCTTTCATTTGTGGCGAGGTAGAAGAAATATTTAAACGAGGGCGTTCGTTTTCACTTGTCGACATGAATCCTGTCCGAGTCAGAGAGTCTGTTTTGCAAGCCGCGTTAACTAGAGGTGATCAAAATATAAGCAAACGAATTTCATTTGAAAGCGATCTTTTCGCTGTAAATGCGAGGTATCATCGAGACTGTTATCAAAAATACAAAAGCACAAGAAACATGGAATCCGCAAAAAAATCAACCATTTACAAAACATGACCAAGCCGTAGACTTTATTTGGGATTCTTGCAAAGACTTGATTGAAAATGGTAAAATAATACAGCTCCCTAAAGTTTTTTTTAAATGTTCATTCAATTTTTAAATAAAGCTGGAGTTGACACTGAGATGCCAAATGCATGCCGTCCTTTTGCCATTAAAATAAAAAAATCAGAAAAGTATTCGAACCATGTTGTGTTTTTATTCTCAGCCAGGACCTTTATCCGGAATCATGAGGGACCTTGTGTAATGGAAAAGTTGAAAGATTTTTTCAGCACTTGTAAAACAAAGTTCTTGTGCACTGATTCCGATAAATGCCCTTGCTATCGAAATGGACTGGATTGTACTGATATTTGCCGATGTAATCGAGAATTTTCAAGACAAATCTTATCACTATGATGACCAATCTAAGGTAAAGCGGTCATGAAATGGATTCTACGAAATCATCCAAAATGTAAGTAACTTTTTCTTTTTTCCTTGGTCTATTACATTCGGGCAGTGTTACCACGGCGTTCATCTAAACTAACGTTATTTCGCGAGTGTTCATACGACTTCACTAAAGAAACATCATTGAACTTGCCCATTATAAGCATTTTAGCCTTTTAGCCTTTTTAATCATATAAAGGCTATGAATAATTTAATGAATTGTTGAGAGAGTGTATAAATTTGTATGTAGTCATGTGATGCTGATTTTCTATATGTAAAGAACGCGCTACAGCGCATATTTTGTGATTTATTTTGTAGGGTTCCATTTTATTTTGAACAGGTGCTATGATATTCTAATTAATGTCTTATGTAAAAGGGTTGCTTTTGTGGAGTTTTTAAAACATACGTTACTAGTTGGCGTGGTATTTAATGTTTCAAATTCAAATTTAGCTATGTTTATATTTTGGCGGCAAAAGTGGACAATAGCATACGCGGCCTCAATCGCACAATCAATATTTTTAAATGTACGTTTTTCAATGATTCATTTTTTTATCGAAGCAGACACATAGATGACTCTATTGTTGGATAAGTATTAGATAATTCTACATATTTCGTCTGAAGAATGAGATTGAAATATTGCGAAACGGTATAAATACATTTTGGGGTCTATTTATGTGTAAAACAGACTATATAAAATTAAAATTGTTGGTCTTAGCCTTTTATTACTTTAATGGATATTAAAAAGATGTGTTTAAAACAAGGTATGTGCAGTTTGGTCCAGATGATCAGCTTCCCGCTATTCCATAATGATATTACAAATCTTCCCCTTTTTTTTAAAAGTTACCCGTTTGCCATTTTTTAAAACCCTTTTCCGCTAAAGTGATTTCGGGTAATTTTACACAGTAGTTTAATCAGGGTGTTGAGAACGCTTGGTTAAATTTTCAGCTTGTTATACGGTTTGTGCACCTAAAAGTGAAATTTCAATATTTTTTACTCCTCTATTATGTGATATCCGTGAGTTAGGCGTGTGTGGCCTATACGAAGTCAAAACAATATCACCTCTTCTCTATGTGAGAGTCGAGACAAAGGTGGACGAATTTTATTAGTCAGTGAGGGCATCTCTTTACGAAATTTGTTATTTTGCAACACATCCCAAGATGCTTGTCGTAAATCCAACAATCTTTGCTTGAATCCACTCTTGACATCTGGAACGGGAACTAGATTGAAATCAACGTCGCGGCGCTGGGAAGCTTCCTTAGCAGCCCGATCAGCGTGTTCATTTCCCTCTATGCCCACGTGTCCAGGTATCCAGCAAAACTCTATTATAACCCTTAGAGGTTAGTTTTTCTAGGTAGCATTGGATTTCTTGTACCAAATGATGAGTTGAATACATGAGTTCTATAGCTTGAAGTGAACTTAAGCTATCTGAACAAAAAAGGTATTCTCCACAACGACACTGTATGTGTGTGTTTGTGTGTAGAGCTTCGCAGATGGCGAATTGCTCTGCGGTTTCTCAAGTACTACGCATCGAGACTATAATTTAAGACTTACCTGGATCAAAACCCACACTTAAAAATCGACCTTATCTCAGACTAAGCTCCATGATATAGCCCTTGGATATGCTATTTCAACCAAATTCACGCTTAATAACTAGTAAGCATTAAGGTTGTCTTCGGGAAGATTTTATTTCATAAAACCTATCATCTAGATGCCCGCTATAGGGCGCTGCAGCCAAGCCACGGTGTGCTAGTACACTCAGGCACCTCGTACAAAAGCCATGTTTTTGTTGCGTTTTCAATGTGTTTTCGAGCCTCCTTGAAACATAAAATGAACTTTAGATCTATTCCCCACAAAATACAAAAATTACACGACGACGACATAAATATTTGTTTCTATGACATTTTTTAATAAAGGATTATGTTTGTCAAGTCATTTAGTTTAGCAATCATTATATAAACAATGCACTACATTACGACATGTTTGTGCACCTGACTGATCCCTCATTGGAAGTTACTATTTTATTTTTTAATATTTTGTGGTTGTCTGACATATTTCCCGATAGTTGGCGTAGTGCCATCTTAATTCCACTTCTCAAACCCACAAAAGATAAGTCGATGCCGACTTCATATCGCCCTATTTCTCTGACAAGTTGCTTCTGCAATTGTTCGAAAAGATGATCAACAAACGACTAATGTGGATGCTGGAGACACGCGGTTTATTGGCGAACGTCCAATGTGGATTTCGTCAACGTCGTTGCACCATCGACCACTTGGTTCGATTAGAGACGTTTATTCAAGAAGGGTTTGTTGCAAAACAACATGTTGTTGGTGTGCTTTTTGACATTGAAAAAGCATACGATACAACATGGAGGTATAATATACTTCAACAGATTCACGAGTGGGGTTTTAGAGGGCACATGCCAAAATTTTTAGAAAACTTTTTAAAAGATAGAATTTTTAAAGTGCGTGTTAACAATGTTTTGTCAGACTCGTTCTCACTGGAAACAGGTGTACCACAAGGCTCGGTCTTGTCGGTATCACTGTTTGCTATTGGAATAAACAGTGTTGTGGATTGTATTCCAAAGAGCCTAATGTCATGCCTATTTGTAGATGACCTGGGAATCTTCTACAGATCGGTAAATTTATCAACAGCTCAAAGACACGTGCAAATTGGATTGAACAATATAAGTGAATGGGCTCGAAAGCGGGGACACGATTCTCTCCCGACAAAACTCAGTGCATTCACTTTTGCCGTCTTCAAGGAATCCAAAATGACCCACAACTATCGATTAACAATGTAGAACTTCTATTCAAAACAAATGTCCGTCTTCTCGGCATGGTGTTTGACAAAAAGCTAAATTGGAAAGACCACGTTGTTGAGTTGCGCAAAAAATGCATGTTGAAAATCAACCTATTGAAAGTTCTCAGTAATACATCGTGGGGTGCAGATAGGACTAGCATGTTGAGAATTTACGGATCTCTAGTTTGCTCCAAGATGGACTATGGATGTTTCGTATACTCTTCAGCAAGTAACACAACCCTTAAACTTCTAGACACTGTCCACCATTGTGGTCTTCGTATTGCTCTTGGTGCATTTCGAACAAGCCCGGTAGTCAGCTTGTATGCCGAGTCAGGTGTGTCCTCCTTGGCAGAACGGAGAAACCTCTTGATGGGTACGTATGTAATGAAAATTAAAGCTATGCCTAACCATCCAGCAAATCGGAATGTTTTTAACACGACATATGTCAGACACTTTGATAACAAACCCAAGGCATCTCTTCCAACGGGATTAAGATGTAACTTTTGTTTAATCTTATAGAATTTCATCTGCCACAAGTTTTTAATTTTGTATTTAGCAATAACCCGCCCTGGTTTACACCAGAGCCGATTATTATATTTGACCTTTGTCGTTTTGATAAAAAATCTACTTGCGATAGTGTATTCAAAATTAACTTTAGAGAGATTTGCCATGAACATCAAAGGTTTACTTTGGTTTTCACAGATGGCTCCAAAATTGACAACAAGGTTGGAAGTGCTTTTTATTGCTCCACCTTAACTGAACGTTTCAGGCTAAGCGACGTGTGTTCAGTTTTCACTGCAGAGTTATTCGCCATCCGTGAAGCTCTTAAATACATTCTACGCTGTCGTTGTGGAGAATACCTTTTGTGTTCAGATAGTTTAAGTTCACTTCAAGCTATAGAACTCATGTATTCATGTCATCATTTGGTACAAGATATCCAATTCTATTTAGAAAAACTAACCTCTAAGGGTTATATAATAGAGTTTTGCTGGATACCTGGACACGTGGGCATAGAGGGAAATGAACACGCTGATAGGGCTGCTAAGGAAGCTTCCCAGCGTCGCGACGTTGATTTCAATCTAGTTCCCGTTCCAGATGTCAAAAGTGGATTCAAGCAAAGATTGTTGGATTTGCGACAAGCATCTTGGGATGTGTTGCAAAATAACAAATTGCGTAGTGTGATGCCCACATTGGCTAACAAAATTCGTCCACCTACGTCTCGACTCTCACGTAGAGAAGAGGTGGTATTGTCTAGACTTCGTATAGGGCACACACGCCTAACACACGGATATCTCTTAACCAGAGAAAAAGGTTATTCCCATATGTGGCTTTAACCGTACATCATATGCTAGCAGAATGTACCAAATATGATGCCTTGCGCATGCAATCTCTCCCAATCATATGAAGAACTTCTATCATATGATAACGGCGACAAACTTTCCAAATTTCTCATCCAAAGTAATCTATTTAACAAACTTTAAGTAACTTCATACACATTTCTTTCTTTTCTTTCTTTTCATTTACATACATAACTTTTATTTTGCTATTACTTTCTTCATCTTCAATTTATTTTGTTATTTATACACTTAGAAAACAATCTAATCATCAAACATACCTGCATTAACTCTTCTTATTTACTTTCATTCACAGGCGGCGCAATATGACCTAACCGGTTGAAGCGCCCTAGTTTCTCACGTAAAAAAAAAAAAAAAAAAAAAAATGCACTACATTCACTTGAAGCTGACTCCTAAAGCGTAAGTTGCACAAATGCGTCGTGAAGCTGCATCTAAGCAGCAGCGATACAGCGTAAGCTGCGCAGATCCGAGCTCATTTGTTTTGTAAACAATCTGGAAGTGCTTTCAATTTCGATACAGTACAACAAAGATTTTTGTCTAGAATCAATTGAGTAACGAGTGTTTTTGTGTAATCGGCCAGAGCTTCGGCTTAGTTACGACATTGTGCAATGTTCAGGCTTCGCTCTCGGCGTCGAATCGCCTTGTAAATACGAGTAAATGTGAGTTCTCCCTTATTTCGCTTCGTCCGAGTGGCCGTGACATCCACGCCTGGTGCACAACAAGCTTCTGTTGGACCGGGAAGATGCTGATACGATCCAGCTTGATGGCTCCAAGCAGACGGTGTTTATAACATTACATCTGGAGGCAAGTGCTCATCCGGTCTCTCAGCTACTAACGGTCTTGTGACATTTGTTCACGCTGATGCAACGATCAGTAACGTTAAATAAGCCACGCTGATCTCGGCTTCCGTAATGTGGGGCTGTTCAATATTCCTCCTGAGATGTCTCACGAGGCTGTCAAAGCGTAAGTGCTGGAAAATCAACGACGACGTGAGAAACTAGGGCGCATCAACCGGTTAGGATTTGTTGTGCAAATGTGCTTAATTATGTTTTGTAAGATAATAAAAAGGAGGAAACTAGTACAGAGATGAAAGAGATAAAAAAATAACTTCTGATATGAAATTGAGATAGTTTGTTGTCGATCACAATCCAAATCTGTACATATTTAATCACTTCATTCGTCGTGTATCTTTTCAGTGGGACTACATCCTGAAAATATTGCACCTTCAACGTGGTGTTGGACAACTTCTACGAGGACAGGTTTCCTACAATTAATACATGAGAGACTTTATGGTTTATTTATTTGGATTAAGGACGCGTCAACCGTTAGGTCATAATGTACCAATCTAAACTAGGGGGGGGGGAGGAAGGTCCCATGCTACTCAGAACCAGCCACGGGTTAGAGGAGGAAAGGGGGTTTCTCACGTCGCGGTCGTCAGTGTCATCGTCATCGTGCGTGGTGTCATTGTCGTCATCGTCGTCGAGGGGTCGTCAAGGGAAGGGGGCAAGGTCCCCGACGACGATTGCCAGAGCTCGCGCCTAGTTTCTGGGAGTAATATACTCCGCTCTTATACTAGCTGATGTTTGCGAGGTGGACCTTTTCTCTTGTGTCGCCTTTTTACGATTTGCAGAACCATCCTCTGGGCCAATTCTACTCCGGACCCAGACGGGTTTCTTGAACCATAATCTGATACTAGGAAAACGCTCTGTGTAACGCGTTGTTGAGCGAGCACCGGTACGTGCAACACGACCCGAGTACGATATTTCCATAATGTTGATCGGGTGTTTCTCTGCTTCTCGATGCATTTGTTTTTTCAACATTTTGTTTCAATCTTTGAGAATGAGTTTCGTCGTTTTCTTGTAATCTAGTTTCACGGATGCGCTTCTTCTCATAAATGGTTTGCATCCGAGTAGAAATATTTCCCATTTTCGGCATTTTTCTACGATACTGTATCTAGGTTAATATTTTGTACTTAGGCCTATCTAGTTGCAGGAAATTGATTGTATCAAGCTAGTTATAACTTCTAAATTAATACATAGACCAACCTTCAAAATACTTGAAGACAAAAACTTTCAATGTTGATGTTGATCGCTGAGTTGAATGACGCCACGGGACAACAATGTAATCGAATAAGGCCTTTTATAGGAAAATGCCTTTATAAGTGTATCTTTGTATCTTCACTGCCTCCTTGATTTTTTAACAACTTCATTTGTCGAATTATGATTACCAGTAAGTCTTTAAGGTCTTAACCGATTTAGCTGAAAATTTGTAAAATATGAGAAAATGTTGTACTTATTGACCCTGCAAAATTTCATTACGATTGGAATATTTTTATTTTTATTTTTTATAACCAACGATTGGATTTTGTTCAAAAACTATACAGCAACCCGCATAGGTGGTATGTTTATGTGTGTGCAAAATTTCAGGTCGATCAGAGAAACGGTGCGACCTGTACCGAAGCAGTAACAGAAAAAAAAGACATTCGGGCCATAAGAGTCAAGTGGAGACGCTCGCTACGCTCGCTCAACTATTCAATTTCTGCTTGCAAACAAATTTTTCTTCGTTTTGTAGTTCATAATCATGACAACTCAAACAAGCATATCCACTCGTACAAAACACGATATTAAAAACGTCCGCATTTTTGCTACGAAATTGTCAAAAAAAGATTGATTGATTGAATGTGGTAATCAGTTGGTTTATTTGGATTAAGAACGCCTCAACCGGTTAGGTTATCTTGCGCCGCCTGTGATCTTGTCAGTTAATGAAATACAGTATGGTGTGTGATGATTATATTGTGTTGTATTTAAAGTTTTTCAAAAAAAAGAAATGGTAGAGATGATATTATAGCAAGAGAAGAATTATATTGAATAACATTGCTACGATAATACAATAATTTAGTTAGTCGTTCGCGTCTCTAATCTTGATGCCTGGATTGCCGGCTCATGGTGGCAAAAAAAGTTATCAAGAATTTTTTTAAATTAAGTATATTGGGATTATGGGCTTGTCAACCGTAACTTCATTATGAGCTATGACGGGATATGTGAAGGAAAATCTTATGCTGTTTAGAACCGGTCACGGGTAGTGGGAGGATTTAATGTTTTTTTTATTATTTGAAATAAGGGTGTTATGGGTGTTCTGACATTACGACCGTCATCGTCTGTGTCATCGTTTGTGTTGTCATGGTCGTCGTCTTCGCAGAGGTCGTCAAGGGAAGGAGGATTAATCCCCGACGATGACTGCTAGAGCTCGCCTCTAGTTTCGGGGAGTTAACATTCTCCCGTACATACTAGCTGTTGTTTGCTAGTTGTACTTTAACTCTTTCCTCGCCTTTTGAGAGAAGGAGGGACCATCAAACAGAAACTACGATGACGTAAGAAACTAGGGCGCTTCAACCGGTTAGGTCATATTGCGCCGCCTGTAATATTAAAAGTTATTGAAATGAGCTTATAATGTGTTTTATGATTATGTCGTTTTCTAAGTTTGATTTTGAATTAAAAATTAAATGTGTTTGATGTTTGATGTTGTCCTGCATTGTAAATCAGTTTTTTAACTGAATAGGATAGACGTTAAATAAGTAAATAAATTTGAATTAAATTTTGAAAATAAATTCATTTGAATGATAAATTAGAAAGTTTGTCGTCGTTTCATACGTTTAGAAGATCACCATCACTTGGGGGCGAAAATCAATATTGTTCATTCTGCTAACATGATTAAATTGATTGATTATCGTCTTTAGAAAGCGGATTAGGCTTTTGCGGCCTTATCTTCCATACAACCATTTTAAGGTTTACGAGTTAAAAATTACAATAATAATACAAAGACGATATAGATGAAATAAATATTACTAAAAAGTAGGATAGAAACGTTGCACATGTTCTACTTAAAATGATAGGCCTACACTATAGTACGCATCAATTAATCTAAGATATAGTAACAAAAAGCTTGAGACAGCAAAGTAAGATATTGATGTACGGTTAACCTACATCCCATGTGTCCTTCTGGAACAACATTTCCCTGTGAGGAGATACCGTGAGTCAGATGAACGTGCAAATCGTTTCTAAAAATGGAGGGTCCTTCTGATTAAATCTGTTTTTATTTTGAGAAGATAGACTAAGTATAGCTTGTTTGACTTCCTGCTATGTACAACGCTACCTCGCTTCCTCACAGAGAACTGGGTGCATGTGTTTTCAAACATTTAAATATACTTATTGTAGATATATCTCTACTCTTCTAACTGACCAGACGTCATACTGTTGTTTAGGATACTCTTTGAAAATTTATTCAAATAATATTATTATAAAATATTAATTAAAAGCACAAATATTTTAAAAACCCGGGGACGTTCGAATATAAAGTTTTCTCTTCACCTAAGCTAATCCTTTAGGTATGTTTCAAATATTTATATGAAGGTTTCTGGTTAAGGTTAGGTAATTTGGTTTAAATGTGCGTCAAGCGTTATGTCATAACGTGCCACTCTAGTCTAGGGATGTAGGGAGGAAACCCCCATGCTGGTAAGAACCAGCCACACGTTTAGGGAGGGAAAACAAGGGTGGTAGTTCCTAATTTCGCCAGGAAGAGTCGCCTCTATTTTTGGGAGATAATGATACACAACCCTACTTACCAGCTAATGTCAGCAATGACGATGGACTTTACCTCGCCTCTATACAAGCAGAACCAGGTTCTGGGCCAAACATACCCCGGGATCATACGGACGCTGCTCACGGTGTTTTAATGTAAAGTTCAAGTGCAAAGTACATTTTGTATCTGCTTGATATTATTGTTGTTTGAGCAAATGTGGAACGGGACAACGACGACGTGAGAAACCAGGGCGCTTCAACCGGTTAGGTCATATTGTGTCGCCTGTGATACAGAAAGTTAAAATTTTTGAATTTGGTGATTGATTGAAGACCTTTTTTCATATTATTGTGTTTTAATTTTTGTTAATGAAAAAATAGTTTTTGGTTTATTTGGATTAAGAACGCGTCAACCGTTAGGACATACTGCACAACTCTAACCTTGGGGGGAGGGTAGGAGGGGCCCATGCCGGTCAGAACCAGCCACGGTAAGGGGAGGAAAGGGGGTTCTCACGTGGCGGTCGTCATTGTCTTTGTCATCGTTCTCGGAGTAATTGTCGTCATCGTCGTCGAGGGGTCGTCTAGGGGTCGTAAAGGGAAGGGGGAAGGTCTCCGACGCCCGATTGCCAGAGCTCGCCTCTAGATTCGGGGAATAATATACTACCCTTCGTACTAGCTGATGTTTGCGAGGTGGATTTTTTCTCTTGAATCGCCTTTTACGATTAGCAATCCATGCTCTGGCCAATTCTACCCCGGGGCCCCAGACGGTTTTTGGGTTTATTTGGATTAAGGACGTGTCAACCGTTAGGTCATCATGCACCACTCTAGCCAAAGGGGGGTAGGAAGGAGGGCCATGCTGGTCAAACCAGCCACGGGTAAGGGGAGGAAGGTGGGTTTCTCACGTCGCGGTCGTCATCGTCTTTGTCATCGTTCGTTGTGTCATTGTATCGCGCCGAGGGGTCGTCAAGGGAAGGGGAAAGGTCCCCGACGATGATTGCCAGAGCTCGCCTCTAGTTTCGGGGAGTAGATACTCCGCTCTTTCTAGCTGATGTTTGCGAGGTGGATTTTTTCTCTTGAATCACCTTTTACGATTAACAGAGCCATGCTCATTTCATATTCTACCCCGGCCCAGACGGGGGGCCCAGAGGGGGACATATGGTACCTATAGTGATTGTTATATGAAAATTACTCATTGTCTTAAAATAAACTTGGATTAAGGGCGCGTCAACCGTGTCTTAGTTTCTTTTTAACGATTGGTAGATCGACACTGGGGGGCCTAATTCAACCGGGGCCTGAACGATATAACCACAAATATCTAGTTTTCCATTGTTATTCTGATACTTTTGTTCTCTGTTTAATCACTAAATCATAATATAATAACCAGACGCCATTACGGCTCCCTACAACGAAATAGATAACGCACTTACTTGGAACCCTCTTGCCTTTTCCCAAATTTCTACACTTATTCATATTCTAGAGTCAATGTGTGGTACAAAGAGTGGTCACATCATGGAGCTGGATGGGAGGAGGTCTAGCTCAAATGAAACAAAAACGTCCACGATCGTGTACTTCTGGTTTGTGCCTGTTTGGCCCTTTTGGTTGTTATGAACAAGCTAGGCCACTACCATCAGGTTAATCTTTGCTATTATGAACTGTGGTAGCCTGGGTTTACCTTGGTTATCATGCGTCTTTTTGAAAGTAAAAAAACAAAATGGCTGCCAATTTGAAGTACTAACTTGTACACCGCCGACCACAGAGCTGGCCTCTATAACTCCATGGTCACATGTTTACTTGCTAAAAGATTCTTCAATCGCGTAAGTTTTATATTTTAGGTCTAAGATTTAAAGGCTCATTCATAACCAACTTAGGCCTCTAATTTAACAGCTAACTTAGCCTCTAACTTAGGGGGCTGTCATGATGGATGTTTTAAAATCAATCACAACAATACAGTTTTGCAGTGTTTACTTTTATCGAGCCAATGCTTGTTGCCAATGCCAAATTGTCGGCTCGAGTCACTCTCTGTTTGGGTTTCATTCATAATGTTAAGTTCCCTGCAAGTTTAAAAGTTTGGAGTTTGCAAACTTTCTGCTGCTGATAATTGTAAGTTAAAGGCAAAGTTTTGTCATGAACAGAAATGTTGTTTCCATAAGACGCTAAGCGCATAAGCGGCTAAGTTAGCTACTAAGTTGGTTGTGAATGGCCCTTTATTTTGAACGTGGAGGGGACTAGGCACATGGCTGGCCTTCCGTAGTTTCGTGTCTATATTTGGGTGGCAATATTTTTTTGGGGCCATTACTTCCACTTTTGACCCCCTAACCCCCCCGCCGTTTGAGTTGAATGGAGCACTCAGTCGCTCCGCTCCCTCGTTTAGTCAATTGCAGCTCTTTATTATTGGAAGCTCCTCAATTAAATCAATCTATTTAGATAATTTGAGCAAACCTTGAACACATAGCAAAATCAGCGAATATAGTATCATTGGAATGAGAAATAAAATTCTTAACCCCGAACAATCTGATGAAAACTGGGTTATGTGTTGGACAGGTCCTCATTATTCCCCAAATCATTTTTCGTGCAACGATTGTTGGTTTGCGACAAACATCTTGGGATGTGGTGCAAAATAACAAATTGCGTAGTGTGATGCCCACACTGCTAATAAAATTCGTCCAACCCACGTTTTGAATCTCAATTTGATTTAATAAAAATTTTTCCCCTAAGCTACCGGGACGGTTAACTTTATTACATCTCGATTGTAAACGAATTGTAGATCTGAATTGATTGGAACAGTACTGCAACAATTCTGGTGCTTTTGAACTGAAACCCTCTTAACTTGATTGATAATGTCGTAAGCTAACGCAGATATTGAGCGAGGGTTGATTTCTCAATTTCATTAATCTGGAAACACTCAGCACCCGAAAACGTTGCAGTGCTGTTTTATAAACTCTTCAGATCTACAATGCACCAACAACCAGATGTTATGAAGTTACCCTCCCGGGAGCTTAGGGGTAAAGCACTCGACCGGCAATCGGGAGCCGGGTTCGATACCCCGCTGGGATGATTGTTTTAATTTCTGTATCGATTTCTATAAAAACAATTACACTTACGGGATTTTCCCGATTTACTAAATTGAGAAAAAAGGTATTCTCCACAAAGACAATGTAGAATGTAATTAAGAGCTTCACGGATGGGGAATAACTTTGCAGTGAAAACTGAACACACGTCGCTTAGCCTGAAACGTTCAGTTGAGGTGGAGCAATAAAAGGAACTTCCAAACTTGTTGTCAATTTTGGATTCATTTGTGAATTCCAAATAAAACGTTGATGTTCATGGCAAATCTTTCTCAAGTTAATTTTTAATACACTATTGCAAGAAGAGTTTTTATCAAAACGACAAAGAGCGAATATAATAGTCGGCTCTGGTGTAGACCAGGGCGGGTTATTGCTAAAAACAAAATTAAAGACTTTTGGCAGATTAAATTCTATAAGAGTCATCGTTCGTGGTGTAATTGTCGTCGTCGGGGAGATCGTCAAGGGGAAAGGGGATGGGTCCCAGACGAAGATTGCCAGAGCTCGCCTCTAGTTTAAATTGGGGTAAAACACTCCCCCCTTACTAGCTGATATTTGCGAGTTGGACTTTTGCTCTTGAATCGCCTTGTACGATTATCAGAGGCCTCTCTGGGCCTATTTCTACCCCGGGCCCAGACGGGGGTAAAAAATATGTTTTTTATTAACTTCCCCGATTAGCTAGAAAAGCAATATTGATTTCAATTTCGCTGCAGACAAATATACCAGAACTAAATGGGACCAAACACAGTTGAGGTTCTATTGTATTAACAAGGAAAATTCCTGCTTACAACGACGTGAGCAACTAGGGCGCTTTAACCCGTTAGCTCATTATTAGGCATCCGTGACATTGTTTGTTTATTTATTTATTAAGCTGTTGCGTGTTTGTTTTCAAAGTTTATAAATGACAGAAAATGATTGAGACAATATAGTAATAGCAAACATTTTTTTTATTCAAATCAATAATAAAAAGTTTTTTGTAAGTTCAATTTGGCTAAACATCTTACCACGAACGAGAAATTTAGAAAGTTATTCACATATATGGGGCATTCCCACAAACTGACTTGTTGAAACTAGATCATATGGCTCCGCCCAGTTGGAGTACGAACTGCTTGGGACCAGGGAGGCACCCATTGCCTCTTGTAGCAGGAAGATTAATAATAACACAGTTCTTGATTATCCGTGATTATCTACGCAATCATTTACCATCCGATACTATAGTAATAGTAGATATAAGATATAAAATATGGTGTCAGAGAGATCGAGTGTGAGTTTTATTTAGAGTTTATTTGGATAAAAGGCGCGTCAACCGTTAGGTAAAACTGTGTGGTTCGTTAGTTGTGTGAGTGGTTCAATGGTGTTGTGGTTAGCGTCTCTGCTTCCAATGCCGAAGGTCTGGGGTTCGATTCCCGCAATAGGCAGAACGTTTTTTAACTTTTGATTTTCACTTGAGTCCATCAGTTCTTGGCTTAGGAATTTGTAAACCGTGATTTTGGAGCCGTCCTAAACAACGAGGCACAAAACATTCCCAGCGTTCTTCTATAATTCAGTCTTGTTGATTCTGGCGCTGTTCTCGGGTGGAATCGTGTCCAGCCTGATTGATCGGTGTGTTCTACATAAATCATATCGGTTTATAGTTGGCCGTTATTCGCTCGTCGATGGTGTTGGCGCGTACAGGGTTGGCTTGGTCTGCTATAAATTAAATGTCCCCCTCCCTGAATATCAGTTTTTTTACTCAGTGGGTACTCTATAAAACTATTAATCTATTTTATTTATTTAAAGCGCCACTCTAGCCTAGGAGCTATGGGGAGTAAAGTCGCGTGCTAGTCTGAATAAGCCACGAGTGGGAAGGGGAGGAAGGGGGTTTCTCACGTCGGTGGTTGTCATTGGATGCCATGTGCGCTAGCCAATCCTACACCGGGCCCAGACGGGGTAATAGAAATATTTATTTAAACTAGGGAAACGCCAAAGTCGTTGTTAAACGAGTGAGTTAGCCAAGTGTTTTGACTTCTCAAACCGGACCGTCTGGTCACCTTACAGGAACTCACTCTGCTTGCCACAATAATTATTTAAATTGAACATTCAAAATGCGAATCGTATTCAAAACGTATTAGCGTGAAACATTAACAAAATTTTCCCAAAATAAAACAAAATAACCTAATTTTTATTTCCCATTTAACACTCCTCAAAAATAATATGTGGGTGTAAAAATATAAAAAAAATTAGAACTGACGGGTATCGAACCCCATACATCCGTGCGGTAGGCTAAATGGTTACCACTATACGCCATGCAGGCCACGTCAATCTTGTCCCGCTAACTGCTACGAAACAAATGCCATTGATATTATTAAAATCACAATTTTTATTTATTGTAGGCTTAAATCGCAATGAATCAAGCTGATTTTGTTAACAGTTCTCAGTTAACTCGTACCGGATGTCTGTTTAAAATTTCAGCGCAATCTGTTCAGTGGTTCGACTGATTTTCGACGTACAGACAGACAGAATCACAGAACGAAGCCGTTTGAGTTGAATGGGAAAACACTCAGTCGCTCCGCTCCCTCGTTTAATAACATCTTAAATGTTTTAGATGATTAAATAAATATGGTTATGCGCGATTTATTCGTTGTTGATTGTTAGGTTAGAAGGTTCTTAGACACTCGAACACACGTCCTCCTGTTCCCGACTATTTCGACCGCCAGGACTCGCCTCTAGTTTCGGGGGGGAATCTTCTCCCATTCCTAAAGGCTGATGTTTGCGAGATGGACTTCGTCTCTTTCCTCGCCTTACTATGTCAGCAGAGCCAGGCTCTAGGTCACAAGCAACCCAGGGCATAGAAACCCGGGCCGGGGGGGCGGGAGGGGGTTGGGGGCGGAGGGGGGGGGGGGGGGGGAGGCAAAAAGCTGACACAATCCAAAGAAGGCATCTTTTAGAAATATGGTGCATAAACTGTTATGTTGTGCTTCGAACGATATTGTAAGTAAATGATTATAAGTTGATTGTTTAGTTAGGTTGTATTTTAAATAATCAAATAGAAAAACAATTAAAACATTCTAGCAGTTTTATAGCTAATTTTTTTATGGCGCGTTACCCGTTAGCCTATAATGCGCCACTCAAACCAATAAGGGATGTATGGAGGAAAAGCTCATGCTGGTCAGAACCAGCCACAGATTGGGAATGGGGAGGGGTCCGCAAACACGACTGCCAGAGCTCGCCTCTAGTTTCAGGGAGTGCTCCCCTAATTGCTATCTGATGATTGTGATATGGTCTTATCTCTTTTCTCGCCTTTTACTATAAGCAGAGCTATGCTCTGTGCCACATTCTACCCCTGGCGCAGTTAACTCAATATTCAAATGTTCCTTCGCATTGGCCACAGACTTGATGTCAAACAATATCAATCAACTTCCAGGTAAACACTTAACGGTGGCATAAACATCTTCCATTGTTTGTTTATCTTAAACGATGTGTCAAAATGAAAAATAAATGCTAGAAGAGACATTTAGACGGTCCGTATCCATCTGGGCCCGGGGTAAGATTTGGCCCCAGTGCATCCTCTGCCGATCATACAAGGCGAGATAAGAGGCCATCTCGTAAACATCAGCTGGTTAGTTCTAGTTTATTGGGAAAGAGGGCGCGTCAACCGTTAGTTCATAATGCGCCACTCTATAGCTTAGAGCAGTGGTTCCCAAATTGTGGTACGCGTAACCACAGTGGTACGTGGGAAGTTTCCAGGGGGTACGCGATGAAGTCCATCATAACCAAACATTATTTGTTCTGTCTAATCAAAGTTGGTGACAAAGATGAACCTAAACCACTGTGTGTTATTTGCTCTGAAATTCTTTCCACTAACCGTGTGAACCATCTCTTCTCCGCCGCCATTTAGAAACCAAGCACGTACAATACAAAGACAAGCCTGTACAGTTTCTACAACGCAGGCTACATGAACTTCAAGGTAGTGTGATAACAATGCGATCGGTAACATTAGTGACAGTCAAAATGCACTTGAAGCAAACCGACATTGTTGGAAATGAGTATCGATTATTATTATTATTATTATTATTATTATTATTATTATTATTATTATTATTATTATTATTATTATTATTATTATTATTATTATTTTTATTCACATTTTTCCACATCTCGGTACAAACCGGCACAAGTAAATGCAATGTATTGCGGACTATGTCAAGCAATACATGTGCCTATAATAATAACAAAACATTCATATTCAAAACTTATCTAAAATCTATACATTATTCAACATAACATTCAAATCTAAAACTAATCTTAATCTTTACAAAATATACAACATAAAATGATTTTATAAAACATTGTCATTGAGGAATTTTCGGACTATATGGCATGTACAAATTATAACCGCTTTAGTTGGTGTAAACTATTGTGTAGGTTGTGTGGTATAACTGCCGTGGCTGACACAATAATTGGTATTGTAGTGACTTGATCTTG
Organism: Sweltsa coloradensis; assembly: GCA_024449915.1. Taxonomy (NCBI): domain Eukaryota; kingdom Metazoa; phylum Arthropoda; class Insecta; order Plecoptera; family Chloroperlidae; genus Sweltsa; species Sweltsa coloradensis. Next base: position 133,709 of record JAMZAV010002428.1, on the reverse strand, counting down.
TTTCCACATTTTCTTTATTTCTTGTCCTAAGTCAAAGTAGCGGCTAACTTTTCTGTCCCACGTTGTTTCAATATTTTGACTTAGTGGAATTGCTACATCAATAATAAATGTTTGCCTTTTTGATTTTTCCGTTAAAATGATATCAGGCCTATTATGTTGTATCGTCTTATCTGTAATAACAGCCCGATCATAATAAAGTTTCCAATCACAATTTTCTAATACTTTTTCAGGTTGGTACTTGTAGTAAGGTACCGGTACGATGTTCTCCAGTAACGAACACTTTTGGGCCAGATGTTGGTGAATTATGTTGGCAACTTGATTATGTCTGTGCAAATAGTCTGACTGGGCTAGAAGTTTACATCCCGATATTACATGATCTATGGTCTCATTGGTCAAGTGGCACTTTCTACATTTATCATCCAGAATTGTCTTGTCTTTAATGATGTGCTTCTTGTAATTTCGTGTAGCAATTACTTGATCCTGTATGGCCATGAAAAATCCTTCTGTTTCTCCGAATAAATCGCCTACTTGTAACCATTTATTAGATGCATCAGTGTCTACATAATCACGATGCAATTCTGTGTGATGTCTCCCATGTAGTATCTTAAGTTTCCACATTTCTTCTTTCATATCATCACTTATGAGATTGTCTGCAAAATTGTCATCATTATGCAGATCTAATGGCTATTTAACTTGAAGGATCAGTGACTTGGGAGAGTATGGGTGTTCTTACCATAAAATCATGTAAGCTGTGTAAATAGAACTACATTTAATAAAGCCAGACTGTTATCACTTACACAAGGTTATGGTTTTAATTATAAGACTCATTCCCTATCCTGGAAACACTTCCTACTTCAAAGATGGCTGAGATAAGAGAGAGCCAACCTGGCCACTTCATGTAGTGACTGGTAACACATTCCTTAATTGTCACTACATGGACCTGTGGCTACATGTCATTGGCTGATTTGAATTAGGCTGTATTCACCTGGCCCAATAAGAGTGTCAGCTGTTTCCAGGACTGTGCCGATGGTGATTTGTACATTGCTACGTGCCTGGTAAGAATGCCGGGTCATCAAAAGTGTGTTATTACACAGTGACGTAAGTGAATGGATTGCACTTTGTCTGCCTAGTTTCAAAGACTGTAATGGCTTTGAATTAACATTACAGTTTACAACACAGAACTAAAACCTATCAAATCAATCAATATACTGATATTGATTGATGGATTGATGACTATATGATTACCAATCATTGTATCCTAAATGATGATTGGTTTTCTATCCCTATTTTTTTATTATGTTGAATGATAACTAAATACCCAATATCGATGGAAATCGATATCCAATCAATAAAAGTGAAATAGAAACCTGATTTCACTACAGATCATACTTGTTTTCAATGCGAAACTTGCTGTCTTAACATCTATATCTCACAGCATTCATAGCCGAAGACTTTTGAAGGAGAGATTGGCTGCCTTTTTTGTTTGTACATATTTTTGTATTTGGGGGGGTGGGGGGGGTATTATTTACATCAGAAGGGAACCTAGCAATGATAGATCGCCTACCCAAATCATACTTGCTTCAAAATTATCGTTAATTTCATGGCTTCTGTAATCTTTTTGGTTTGTATTGTAGGCCAATTACTTCGATTCTTAATACTGTATTTATTGTTTTTATATGCTATTGATATTTAATGAATGTTATTAATGTTATGTCTCAATGTAAATCTATAAACATATTTTTTTGACCATGTTTGCTGAATATTGTGTGTTGATATTTAATTAATATTATTTAATTCAACTATTTTCTTTTCTCATGGTAAACCAACCCAGGACCCTTATTCTTTAACGCGCTGTGAAAACTTGTCGGTTGAAACGAAACGAGAATTTCACTTTGGTATTCCGTAGTGCTATTTTGCGAGTTGTCGTTTCGTTTCAACCGACGAGTTGTCCCCAACCAAACTCTTAGGGAGAACTTGTCTCAAAGCCTGCAAAACCTATTTGAACTAAGATGTTGCGATGTTTTGTATAGTAGTGTCATTATATATTTAATTTTGACTTATTTGTGTAGTTTTTAGGTTCACTCGCGGTCTTGTTTTCAAGTGTAAAGAATAAACTGAGGTTATGATTTGACGGGCGGTGAGCCGGCCATCACGCCATGAGCTTGGAGTTCTTAGAGATGCGTAGAGTCTCCGGTAGAGAGCGGACTGCCGACTGGCGCCGACCAGACTCGATGCTTTTCTGATGCTTCTGATTGGTTGAAAGCTACGATGGCTCAGCCGCTTGGAAGTTTTTCCAAATCTCTGTGCTTGCGAAACCTTTAGTTCTCGTTAGCGGTATAGAATCGCTGTTTTAACATCTTGTCGTTTCGTGTGAAACGACAACTTATCACATAGCTGTGAAACGACAACTTCCGCACCGTTATAGAATAAGGGTCCTGGACAAATACCTTCAGGCGCCTAAGCGTCAACGTATTTCGTCCTCCGAAGCACAACGCAAATGTCGAGTGGTAACCGACCAACCCAGCACGTCGGGTGCTTCCACGATGGTCAGGCCTAAGGATGACTTAGTCACCATTCCCACTTCAAATCGTTTTGCCGTCCTCGAGACGAACGATACTACGCCCGACTCGCTGGAGTCGCAGGCCTTAGGCTATGATACCAACCAGGACGGTATGGACGGTGTATTGCCTTTCACCGTCACACCTTCGAAAAAGGTTCATACGCCGCCAATAGTGGTGTTTGGTTTTGAATGCTACCGCGACCTTGTCGCTGTTGTTAAGTCTGTTGTGGCTGATCATGGATTCACGATCGGGTCGCGCGTGGATTCTTTTGCTATAAAAGTGAAGTCTATCGAAGACTTTCGCACCCTGTCCGACGCCTTACGTGACTGTAAGGTACAATTCCACACATATCCAACGGGTGAGGTAAAAACCCGGCGTTTTGTCCTACGGGGATTGTCTGCCCGCCAATCAGCTGACGATGTCCGTAATGACCTAGTCGACGGAGGATACGCAGTCCGTACGGTCACCCAGATGACTGGACTGGGTCCACAGCACGATCCCGATACCGCTGTTTGTGGTGACGACTCTGGTGGCACCTGACGCCTCCATCGCTGGTAGACCTGCGTGTCCTAGGACATTCCCGGGTTACAGTTGAGCCTTACAAAGGTGCAAAGGGTCCAACAATGTGCTTCAACTGTCAGAGGTTTAACAAAACCTCTACATTCTGCAATGTTGGCCCTCGCTGCTTCAAGTGTGCTGAAGGACACAGTGGTCGCGACTGTAAGATGTCCACCACTTGTGCCCGCAAAGTGTGTAAACTGTGGTGGAGATCACCTGCATCCTATAGGAAGTGCCCGGCATATCTACGGGCAGCGTCACAGCACCTGAAGCCTACCATCCCACGAGAGCGTCCGACAGCTCGTCCGCTTCCAGCTGCAAAGTCTCGTCCGGGCTAAATCATACAGTGCAGCAGTCTTTCCAGATCTCACAGTTCAGCCTCACAATCAGAAGGTAGGACTATGGTACAGCTTCCCACCCAGACTGATCCGCGACCTTCCAGGGCTGCAAGATCTCCTCCGCAACCCATTACGGAGTCACCACCACCTATGAGTTCCCCCACTTATGGTTGATCTTGGATATTTGTAAAGCTCTGGCGTCCATGACCACGGACCCAATTATATCTATGATGGTAACCACGATTGCCTCTCTAGTGGAAGGACGCTTCAATGGTCCTTAGACCCCCCGGATTGCACATTCTTACCTGGAATGCTGGTGGAGGAATTAAATCCAAGACACCCGAACTTCTCCTATACATGCGTCAGCATGATATTCATCTAGCACTTTTACAGGAAACCTGGTTAGCTCCTCAAGTATCCTTGGAAAGTGGTGAATCCACAAGGTCTATCGTGAGGACCGGGTGGCGCTCCTGGGATTCGACAATCAGGAGGAACGGCCATTCTTATTAGTACACAGGTCGATCATTTTCAAAAACCTATTCCGCCCTTTGATCTCACTTGAGGCGGTTGGTGTCCAGGTTCATACCCCAGGTGGCCACCTCCGACTTATTTCAGTGTACAAGAGACCAACCACAAGACTTAATGTTTGGGTGACATTGATATCCTACTTGCCTCCCCCTTACCAACCGTCCTCATGGATGACTTTAATTCTAAACATCCGTCTTGGAATTCCCTGACAGCCAACACAGCAGGAAACGCCTTGCGTGACCACGCTGACCGTAGCACATACGTTGTGGCAGGTCCAGTTGACCCGACGCACTTTCCGCTTGGTGAAGCCGTGGGACGTCCTGACGTCCTTGACATCGCGTTGTTGGCCAACATTCGTTGCTCGTACAACCTTGAGGCATACCCAGCTCTCTCTTCAGACCACAATCCAGTGGTCCTCAATCTAGGTGACAGACTCCTTTTTTCCCCGCCGTGTCAACGTCCTGATTTTCACAAGGCTGACTGGGATGCTTTCCGCGCTCATCTTGACGCAGGTCTCCCTGAAGATCCGCCACCTTTAACTTCTACGGTTGACGTGGATGCAGCGGTAGAATCTATCCAACCAAATACAAAAATTTGTAAAAAAAAAACGGCAGCCAAGCTCTCCTTCAAAAGTCTCCGGCTGTGAATGCTGTGAGATATAGAAGTTGAGCCAAGCTTTTTATTCTTTCTCCCTAGTTTCGCTTTTAAAATAAGTAAGATCATTTCGCCTGTTGACGAGCGCCAAGCCAACGATTTTTGTGGTAAAAAAGAAAAATTTTTAAACCCGAAAATAAAAAATGGCTTGGCCATAAACCAAATTCAAGGGCCAAGGTAATTTTTTTTAGATTTCGATTTTAAAATTTTTACTTTTTTACCACAAAAATCGTTGGCTTGGCGCTCCAACGGCGAAATGATTTATTTTTTTAAAGCGAAACTAGGGAGAAAGAATAAAAAGTTTGGGCTAACTTCTATATCTCACACATTCACACCCCGGGACTTTTAAGGAGAGCTTGGCTGCCGTTTTTTTTTTTTTTAAAAATTTTTGTATTTGGTTGGATATTAATCTTTTTTTTGTTCTTTTCGCTATCAAGGTGAAAATGATTAAATTTGTTGAGTTCCAAATTTTGTTTTTTTTACTTTTTTTGGGCCCACGGCCCCCCCAAAAGTCCCCTTAAATAAATAAATAATTTTTTTTTACAGACTACCCCTCAGTTATATAAAAGGTTTTCAGTGGGGGACTTTAAAACAAAACGACCAAAACCAACCCTGAGGCCCCGAGCAATCGACGATAAAACGATAACCCAACCCAAAAATCGATATTTTTAAAAAGGGAAAAAATCAAACAGTGGTATGGGAATGGGGAACACCCGCGGATCCCAAAAAGCCAGAATCACAGGCCCATTCAGAACAAAACCCGAAATTTTTTATGTGCTTCGTTTTAGGACGCTCCAAAGTCACCGTTTACAAAATCCCAAGACAAAAAACTGATGACTTTAAATCCCAAAACAGAAGTTTTAAAAAAAATTCTGACTTGAGCGGGAATCGAACCCTGGCCCCTTTTGCATTGGAAGCAGATCGTAAAACAGACCAACCACTAGCATAAGCACTAATATTTATAATGGGGTTTAAAAGGGATGTTTAATTTCAAGCTTGTATCAAATTACTACGCCTGAGTAAATTTGGGTTTTGATTTTGCTAGGCGGCTCCAAAAATCAACCCTTTACAACTCCTAAAAACAAGAACTGATAAATTAAAATCCAAATCAAAGTTTAAAAAAATTCTGACTTTAGGGGAATGAACCCCGGCCCCTCTGCATTGGGGAAACAATCGCTAAAACAAGACCCCAAACCACAAATAAGCTCTAGATATTTATAATGGTTAAGAGCATGTTTAATTTCAAGCTTGTATACAAATTACTACGCCTGAGTAATTACGCGTTTTGATTTTGCTAGGACGGCTCCAAAGTCACCGTTTACAAACTCCTAAGACAAGAACTGATAGACTTAAGTCCAAATCAGAAGTTAAAAAACTTCTGACTTTAGCGGGAATCGAACCCTGGCCCTTCTGCATTGGAAGCAGATACGCTAACAACAAGGCCAACGCACTAGCATAAGCACTTGATATTTATAATGGTTAAGAGCATGTTTAATTTCAAGCTTGTACAAATTACTACGCCTGAGTAATTACGCGTTTTGATTTTGATTTTGATTTTGATTTTGATTTTCCCCGGTCCCAATTGCCCGGTTTTTGTTATATGAGGTACATCTGAGTGTGGCCCAAGTTTCAAAGTTCTAAGGTGAACCGTTTTTCTCGGTATAGCGTATTATTCATAAGAGTACGGAATTACCTACTTTTGATAATTTTGTTTTTTTTTCCGGTACCCGTTAACCAATTTTGCTTTCCATATTCAAAAGTGATAAAGAATGAGAGATATCAAAATGTATTCCACGTTTGAAACATCTCAGTTGTAGCGTTTTCTTTGAATGATTCATTTCTTAAAGTTCAGATATGTTTTTTGTCATTTTTGGGCCCATGGTCATCCCAAATTTAGCCCCTTGTGTTTTTGGACGCAAGATATTTATAATGGTTAATAGCATGTTAAATTTCAAGTTTGTACAAATTACCACGCCTTGGTAATTACGCGTTTTGATTTTCATCCAAATTTTTGATTTTTCTCCGGTCCCTGTTACCCGATTTTGGTTTTGAAAGCCAAAAGGCACTGCGTCTGAAATACCACCTAAGGTGTGTCCAAGTTTTCATAGTTCTAAGATTTACCGTTTTCTCTGTAGGCTAAAGAACTCTCCCGCGGAGAACTGCCACCCACCCACCCACCCACCCACCCACCCAACCACCAGCCACCAGCCACCAGCCACCAGCCAGCCTTAAGGAATTTGACGATGTTGAGAGCCTTTTTTAACACAGAACGAGTTGTCGGATCGGGTTGATTTTTTTTTTGGTATGTCATGGACCACATACCAGGTCATATACCGAGTTTCAAGATTGTAACTCTTTCGGGGCGGCGTGTGCAGATAGCTGAAAACCCCCCAACTCTTGTAGGTGTATATAGGGCCGGAGTTCGGTGTCGCCTAAGCATCGCATCGCTTGTCTGCCGGGCGACGACCGTCGCCCTAGATCACTAAACTGATCCAGGAGGCAATCACTACCTCGACAGCGTCCTCTTCTCGTGGCCGCATTACCCTGTATGATTTGCCAGAAGGACTTTGCCGTTCAGTTACCTTCAAAAATCGTCTACGACGTACCTGGCAACGCACTCACTCTGCCTATGACAAGACCGCTTACAACAGAGCATCAACAGCTCTCAAGCGTGACATTGCGGCCTTCCGATCTAAACTCTGGGATACTACGGTAGCGGGTCTCGATGTCTCCGTTAAATCTTACTGGCGTATGGTTCGTGGCCCAAAAATAAATGCCTGGGCATAACTTTAGACCGTAAACTTACGTGGGCCCACATATCCGGTCAGCAACTCAAAAGGCAACCAGTAATCTCGTCTCCCTGTACCCCTTTCTACGAAATGCACAGCTCTCGGTAACGGCCAAACTCCGCCTCTACACGCCTATAATCCGTTCAGCGGCGTTATACGCACCTCATGTCTGGGGAGAATGTGCAACATCCCACCGCAACCGACTACAAGTGGTGCAAAACAAGATTCTTCATGTGTCCCTTTCTCTCCCTCAATGGACACGAATCTCGGAGGTTCATGCTGACCTTGGTCTGCAAACCGTGGACCAATGCATTGCCGCACAAGCTGCCCGATTTTAAACATCTCTAGAAGCAGAACCAAATCCCTAAGTTTCTGCACTTGCCCACATTATTCCGAGAAGAAGCCATGTATTCCCGCGCCCCATTGCAGCTCTTGGACCTCGTTTCTTGCCTCCACATCGTCAGGCACGGCTTCTGAGGGCTCGTCAACGTCTCATCGCCGCGCGTCGTCGAGTGGGTGTAGTGGACCCAAGACTACGACCTCCGTGATGATAAAAAAAATAACTTTGCTTGGATGTCTCTTGTAAGACTTTTTCTGCTGCTAATTATTACATCAAATGTAAAAACCTAGAGGTTTGTTGCCATTCCCGAGCTCCGGCGGTTTTAACCGAAATCAACGGTACCTGTCATTAATCACCATGCAGCGCAAGGACGCTGCCCATCGCCCAACTCTGGCACACATCTGATTTTTAGTTATAGGTGCTTCGCACCAGGCACTAAAAATACCAGGGGAGAGGCTTCGAGCCCCACGACCATTCCCCAAAACAGACGGACGATATACCAGTATTACGACGTGAGAAAATCGGGTGCTTCAACCGGGTAGGTCATATTGCGCCGCCTGTGATATAATTGGGTAATTTAATGAATTTGATTGAATATAGGCCTATAATGTTTTCACAATTTACAATATATATAAACAATAGGGATCATCGTACTAGAAAAATAAATGTATTTATTTGAATAAAATAGAATTCAATGTTCTCATGTACTTAAATTTGGGACGTTTGGTTAAAGTTAGTTTGGATTGTAGTTTATTTGTATTAAGGGTGAGTTAACCGTTAGGTCATAATATTAAACTCTAGCCAAGGGGATATGGGGACGAAAGTCCATTTCTGGTTAGAACCAGCTTAGGGTTAGGGGAGGAAGGGTGGGTTCTCACGTTCTGGTAGTCATGGTCTTTGTCATCGTTCGTTTTGTCATGCTCGTTATCGTTGGGGAAGTCGTCAAAAAAGGGGAGGGGTCCCCGTCAACGACAGCCATAGTCCGCCTCCAGTTTCAGGGAGTATTCCCTTTATTGCGAGCTGATGTTTTCTAGATGGTCTTTATCTCTTTCCTCGCCTTTTACGAATAGCAGAGCTAAGCTCGGTGCCAAATTCTACGACTGGGACATTGTAAGTGTATGGATTGATTTTGTTTGGGGTAAGATTTTAATATTGTTTTACAAGTTTTTAAAATAAAATATATTGATAACGATAGTAGTGACAATAGGAAAAAATCATTTTTTTAAATAAACAAATAAATAAAAAAAATGGTTTAAATATGTACACAGTAAAAGAGAATTTTTAACTTATTTGGATTAAGGGCGCGCAAACCGTTAGGTCATTATGCACCACTCTAGCCTAAATAATATGGAGAAGGGAGCCCATGCTGGTCAAAACCAGCCACGGGTAAGGGGAGGAAGGGGGGTTTCTCACGTCGCGGTCGTCATCGTCGTTGTCACCGTTCGTTGTGTCATTGTTATCGTCGTCGGGAGATCAAGGGAAGGGGGCAAGGTCCCCGACGACAATTGCCAGAACTCGCCTCTAGTTTTGAGGAGTAATATACTCTCGTTGGTCTTGTTGTGTGGCTCGTTGGTCTTGTGGTTAGCGTATCTGCTTCCAATGCAGAAGGTCCAGGGTTCGATTCCCGCTAAAGTCAGAAGTTTTTTAACTTCTGATTTGGACTTCAGTCCATCAGTTCTTGTCTTAGGAGTTTGTAAACGGTGACTTTGGAGCCGTCCTAGCAACAAAGCACATAATAAATTCAGAGTTGTGCTGAATCGGCCTTGTTGATTCTGGCGTTGATTCGCGGGTGTTCGCACTGTCCATACCACTGATTGCTATATTTCCTATTAAATATATCGATCTTTGGTTGGTTTCCGTTCACTCGTCGATTGCGTCGGGGCCTGCAGGGTTGGCTTGGTCGCTTTGATTTAAAGTCCCCCACTGAAAATCAGTTATATAACTGAGTGGGCAGACTCTAAATAAAATTTATTTATTTATTTATTTAATCCCCTTTTACTTGTTGATGTTTGCGAGGTGGACTTTTTCTCTTGAATCGCCTTGTACGATTAGCAGAGCCATGCTCTGGGCCAATTCTAGCCCGGGCCCAGACGGGGGACAACTAAGACTAGGGCATATACCAAGAGAGAATCAAGGCGCTTCAACCGTGAGGTTATACTGAGTCGCAGTCATATTGTAAGATAATAGATTAAATTTGTTGTTAGTTTGTTATATCTCATATTTTATTATAAAATTATATATTTTATGTATTTTAATTTATAAAGCGAGAGTTTCCATTTGACTCAGCCGGAAAAAATAGTCACTGGTTTTGTTTTTGTTTTTTGTTTTTGTTTTTGTTTGTTTTTATGTTTCGCCATAACGTTCGAACGGAGGCTCGGATCGAGTTAAAATTTTGACCATCAGCAAGCTTCGTTCTCGATTGAAAGCCATTAGTTTTGTGGTAAAATCGTTCAAAAAGTTAAAAAGTAACATTAAAGTTAATCGAAAGTTTATTTTTAAGCTAAACGGCGACAAAATCTGAGGTGGCCAAATCATTTAGAATGTCCGTCCGGTCACGAATATGTTAATTTTATTTTGATCCGATAAGTAGTGTAGATGGAAATTACATTATAACAAAAGTAACGTTACCATGGCAACGAAAAGTCGCACGAAAATTCTGGTCACTATGCACTGCCACTTAGAAGTAATCAAAATACTATCGAGAAAGCAGTGTATTATTTATTACCAAAAAGTTAAAATAGTTTTCCCAAAGAAATGATGTCAAGGTCCTCTGGATGGCGGTGGATTTTATTCACAAAATGAAGGTTTACGCACGGGTTTACCCATATGCCTTGCCAATAACAGAGTCGATTAAAAAGTCTCCCCTTTGGGGAGGTCCCCTTACCGGTACTACCAAGTCAAAACGGAATCTAACATTTTGCGCGCTGAGGGCGGCTCAAATGTGAAACTAATGAAAGCACTGCACGCTAAATACGGTCAGTAGATTATCGATATGCAGTGACAATGCAATAAACAAAACAACAGACGAAACGTCAAACTTCAATTTTATTTCAATTATATTAGACCAGGGCCCTTGCCTTTGAAAACGATTTACTTTTGATTTATTATTGTACTATAATAAAGTGTTGCGCAGGCGTCACTGACATTTTCGTACGAAATTAATCGAGATATGGGTTTTTTAAGCCTAACGGACGTAAGTGTAGCCTAGGTCCAAGGCAACAATACAGTTTCAGACGTAATTACGCCCTTGGCATTCAAATCGTAACATTAAGCAATCCTGATTGTCGGCCTAGGCCCTAGGCTTAGGTCTACTACATCAGAAATATCCTCATCAATAAAGAGAGTTTGCTTTGTGCAAAAACATTCGCCAACATTCGATCGTATTTAATATTTTGACATTTCCGCCATTTGTCGTCATCGACTGTTAACTTCTAAAAGAAATGTGACGTAATTTTATTGAAGTAGTTCCATCAATTATCACACAGAGTCGCGCGGAACGTTAGATTCCCACCGCCAAAAACCGACTTTTTATTTATCCCAGGGCGGTATAGGGAGTTGAAGGACCTCCCCAACGGGGAAACTTCTTTATCGACTCTGCCAATAATAAATAATATTAGAAACATGGCCCCGTGGACAGCGAACGACGCAAATTTTTAAATTAAAAAAAATGTGCAATGTGGGTCTAGCTATAGCATGTGCTCGCTTATCAACGCGTCCAACTGAGCGTTTCCGAGTTTTAATTCAGGGCGTCACCGTTTTGACGTAATGCGTCACTCCAGCCTAGGGAATTTCGGGAGGAAAGACCCATGCTGGTCAGAACCAGCTACGGGTTAGAAGAGAAAAGGCAGGTTTTTTACGTCGTAGTCGTCATCGTTTTTGTCATCGTTCGTTTTGTCTTGGCTGTAGTCGTCGACGGAGAGATCTAAATGAGAAAGAAGAATGCTCCCAGACGACGATTGCCAGAGCTCGCCTCAAGTTTCGGGAAGCAAATCAACTCTCCAACATACTAGCTCTGACGTTTACGTGCATCGTGTATGGGGAGGGTATGATGTGCTCAAACCACGACAAAGTCACGAGTTGCACTTCCCAATATAAGTTAGGACAATTTCTTGTATCAAGACGCACACGCCAACTAAGATGGTTGTAGACACCTCGGTTGCTGGGCAGAGCGATGCTGGATATCTTCTCCCGGGTCCTAGGCTGGTTCACAGAGCCACGTCCAATGATTCTCTGTGCGACGAGACTATAATGTATAAGAACACCAGCTCTGTACAATCTGAGTTATTTCTTGTATCAAGACGCACACGCCAACTAAGATGGTTGTAGACACCTCGGTTGCTGGGCAGAGCGATGCTGGATATCTTCTCCCGGGTCCTAGGCTGGTTCACAGAGCCACGTCCAATGATTCTCTGTGCGACGAGACTTAATGTATAAGAACACGAGCTCTGTACAATCTGAGTTATTTCTTGTATCAAGACGCACACGCCAACTAAGATGGTTGTAGACACCTCGGTTGCTGGACAGAGCGATGCTGGATATCTTCTCCCGGGTCCTAGGCTGGTTCACAGAGCCACGTCCAATGATTCTCTGAGCGACGAGACTTATAATGTATTAGAACACGAGCTCTGTAGGTTCCATGATTTGAATAAAAAGTTATTTAATATCTGACCTGTCCAAATAAACACCACACACAGAAACAAAAGCAACACTGATATCGGCTCGTTGGACTCACCGCCTTCGTTCACAACGTAAACAACACGATTCTAGAAAGTCACGGCCATGTGAATAGTTTATTTAAATACAGTGCGAATCTGGTTTCATATAATATTTCGCACTACACATTTCACAGATTATTTAGCACACCTTGATTGTTGTTTCTTCTACGTCACTTTGTAGTTCGTAGAGCAACACTTATCTTATTTACTAATAACGAGTCGTGTTTTGTTTATTTGGATTCAAGGCGCGTCAACCGTTCCGTCAAATAGACGTGTATTCCCAAATTAACTTTAAACCTGGAAAATATGCATTTTGTTGTCATTTTTATATACATAAACGAGAATAAAAAATAATGTGGTAAAACTTAAATTATAAATTGTTTATCGACACATTTAATTATCCCAGATAATCTTTTTAATTTAAAGCCACCGGGTCTAGTTAAATTAGTGTCACATACCTATGTATTTTTTGTTTATTTGGATTAGGGACGCGTCAACCGTTAGGTTATTATGCACCACTCTAACCTAGGGGATGTGGGAAAGAGTAGCCCTTGCTGGTCAGTATCAGCCACGGGTAGGGGGAGGAAATGGGGGGGTTCTCACGTCGCGGTAGTCCTCGTCTTTGTCATCGTTCGTTGTGTCATTGTCACACGCGTTTAACAATTATAAGCAGAGTTATGTTTTGGGCAAAATTCTACCCCGGACCCAGACGGGGGAATTTTGTTATTCTTGCCTCCAAGATTTACAAGAAATAAAATTCAAGAGATCATAGATAAAAACTTTATATCAATGGTTGTTGGTAGGTCATAATTATTTTCAATTTAAACCTGTGATATTGTTAGTCAGTTAACATAACATATTGTAGAGTTTTGTTTATTTTAAATAAAGGCACGTCAATTGTTAGGTCATAATGCGCCAAAAAGCTTATGATATATGAGAAAGACTCAACTCCAGGTATTTGGGGGGTGAAGTGGGGACAATACTGTAAAATCATGTTGAAAATAAAAACAACAGTCAGTGTCACTTTCCAGCCCTCTCACAGGCTGGCAATGTTTCGTACATTATGCACAGGATGGTTGATTATTGCGTCGCCAAACTGGTAGAAGTAATGCGCCTAGCAGCACGCGGTTCTCCCGAGACGAGTGAAGAGATGTTGGTGGTTGGAGTTTCATTGGAATAAAGGTGCGTCAACCGTTTCAGCAGTTTCAGTTTATAATATTTTTAAATGTTATATGGATTAAGGGGCTTCAATCGTTAGATCATAATGCGTCACTCTAGCCTAGGGGAAATCTCATGCTGGTCAGAACCAGCCGCGGGTAGGAAGAGGAAAATGGGGGGTTCTCACATCGAGTTTGTCACCGTCGTTGTCATCGTTCGTGCTGTCATGGTCGTTGACGTCACGGGGAGGTCGTCAATGGGATGTGGGTGGCCCCGACGACGACTGCTCAACTGCACACTGAATGCGTCAAGTTGACGAGTAGAGAAACTAGGGCGCTTCAACCGGGTGTCAGGGTCGCGCTGGCTTTGATATTGTGATTTAATATATTTAATTTCTAGTTTTTTCAACAATGTTATCTTTGATTTAAGTTCCTTATTACCGTTTATTGCATGGCGCATATAAACCGTAAGGTTATTATGCGTCACTCTTGCCTAGGAGATGTGGGGAGGAACGAGCCATGCTAGACAGATCCAGACACTGGTAGGAACATGTTTAGTTCCCACGTTGCGATTGTCATCGTCTTTAACTAAAAAAAATATGTAAAAAAAATAACCATCGCTCGCAGCGAACTCTTACGACGACGTGAGAAACTAGGGAGCTTCAACCGGTTAGGTCATATTTCGTCACATTTGACATTGAACGTTAATGTAATGTTTTACATGTTGTTTGATATTTATTCATAATTTAGAAAAGAAAAGAAAATGAGAGGATATAAAATTATTATTTAAACAAAAAAATAAATGTGTATGTTGTAATACAAATTTTGTCAAATTAATTACTTTGAGTAAGAACTTTATTGACAATAGTTGTTGGAGGCATTCTCATGATGTTGTTTCATCGTTTTTGTCTCATCATAGTGATTGTTGTTGTCACTTTCGTCGTCAGGGACGCCTTCGAGAGAGAAGTAGAGTTCCTGAATTGGTTGACAGAGCTCGCCTCTAGTTTCGGAAATGAAACAATCTCCTACTTACTATCTGATTCTAGGGAGATGAGTTTTTAAACTTGTAAATTTTCACTTACTTATCCAAAAAAAGGATTATTTTAATTTGCATAACATTTGATTCATTACTTTAAGGGCGCGTAAACAGTTAGGTCATAATGCGCCACTCTAGCCTAGGGGATATGGGAAGAAGGCGCCCATGCTGGTCAGAACCAGTAACGGGTATAGGCGTAGGAATGGGGGTTCTCACGTCACGGTCATCATCGTGTTTGTCATTGTTCGTGTGTCATTGCCGTCGTTGTCGTCATATCCGAACGTGATTGATCAAAAATGGAAAATTTTACCATACTACGGTTATTTCGTCATGTTTTAACTGCACTTGGACTCTGGTTTACAGCAACTACCTACGATCTAAAAAAAATAAATGTAAAGTGGCCCATTTTAGTAAATTTCAACCTATTTTTTTGAGTATTGACGAAGCATACAGGCAAACATATTCGTTTAATCAAGGTGACTATCGAATTGTATAAGTTTTTTGTTTTAAGTCATAATGCACCACTCTAACCTAGGGGGAGGGGGTTGGGGCAGAGGGGCACATGCTGTTCAGAACCAGCCACGGGGAAGGGGTGGAAAAGGGGGTTATCACGTCGCGGTCGTTATTGTCTTCGTCATCGTTCGTGGTGTCATTGTCTTTATCGTCGTCGAGGGGTCGTCAAGGGAAGGGGGCAAGTTCCCCGACTACGATTGCCTGGGCTCGCCTCTATTTTCGGGGAGTAAAATACTACCCTTCATACTAGCTAATGTTTGCGACGAAGACTTTTTCGCTTGAATTGCCTATTACGATTAGGAGAGCCATGCTCTGGGCCAAACTCTACCCGGGCCCAGACGAAGTATAAGTGTATGTCCATATTAACTATGTAAATATGTTATTAATATTTAACTCACGTAAGTTTTGCCCCCTCCCCCTGCTCCTAGGACAAAACTTGGGGGAGCATTGCCCCCCCTGCCCACCACCGGTACCTTCGCCACCGACCTCGCCTTTATACAAGGATAGGTGCGTCAAAGAAAATATGATGATATCCATTGGCGCTGCAATGTTAAGTACATGAATTTATGATTGAAGGCCTAGGACATAATATGAGGTAAAGTTTTTTTTTGTTGGTTTATTTGGATTAAGGACGCGTCAACCGTTAGGTCATAATGCACCACTCTAGCCTAAGGGGGAGGGGAGGAGGGGCCCATGCTGGTCAGAACCAGCCACGGGTAAGGGGAGGAAGGGGGGTATCTTACGTCGTGGTCGTCATCGTCTTTGTCATCGTTCGTTGTGTCATTGTCTTCGTCGCCGAAGGGTCGTCAAGGGAAGGGGACAAGGTCCCCGACGACGATTGCAAGAGCTCGCCTCTAGTTTCGGGGAGTAAGATACTCCGCTCTTTCTAGCTGATGTTTGCGACGTGGACTTTTCCTCTTGAATCGCCTTTTACGACTAGCAGAGCCATGCTCTGGGCCAATTCTACCCCGGGCCCAGACGGGGGTAAATGTGAGGATAAGACGTAGGGGTTTGCCTAGGTCGACCTAGGCTAGCCCGTACTAGTCAATTTTTAATAACTTGAGCTATAGTAATTGTAGGCCTATATTTATTTATCCAAGGAAGTGAGGAAATTATAAACAATTCCGTATCATTGTCATAAGTGCAAAATAACTTGCAAACAGGCCTGCCTAGAGGCTAGAAAGTGCGAACTTACGTAAAAATAAACATTGAAAACTCGTGTTGTGCTTGGTTGAAATTAGTCGTCGTAAACAGCCGTCTAAATTTCTACGGTAAAGTTAGCGGAAAAGTTAGCAACTAAGTTGATCGTGAACGCTGCTTTAAAGACAATGAACGACGACGAGAGAAACTAGGGTGCTCCAACCGGGTAGGTTATATTGCGCCGCGTGTGTTATTGTAAGTTAATTAAATTAATTTTTATTTTGTTAGTTTCCTTTGATTAATAGCGCGTCGACCGTTAGATTATAATGTGCCAGTCTAACCTATAGGGTATATCGGTAGGAGGTGCCCATGCTGGTCAGAACTAGCCACGGGTAGGGGGAGGCAAGAGGGGCTCTTACGTCGCGGTCGTCATCGTTTTTGTCATCGTTTGTTGTGTAGTTGTCATCGTCGTCGGGAAGGTCGTCAAGGGAATGGGGGGTGTCCCAGACGACGATTGCCAGAGCTCGCCTCTAGGTTCGGGGAGTTATATACTCCCCTCTTACTAGCTGATGTTTGCAAGATGGACTTTTACTCTTGAATCGCGTTTTACGATGAGCCATGCAGAGTCATCGAGTTAAGTAGTTAAGTGTTTCCGACGACTATGACATCCCTAAGAACACGTACGTCTGGGCCTTGTAAGGGCCACATCCGGCTAGCCGGACGAAAACGTCCGTGCCACATGTGGCTAGCCGGATGTGGCTAGGTACTAGTTTTTGGCAGTCACTCCACGTATGGCCCCCGGGCCTCGTAGGGACGCATCTGGCCAGCCATACGCACGGCTAGCCTTGTGGTTGCCAGATCCCAGCCAGACAAGTTTTATTTACTGATGAGAGCAAAGCCATGTTGCCATATGTGGGTCTGACAGGAAGTTTAGGACTCATCATGAGGTAAATAATGATATGCATATATATTTATTCATAATTTCATAAATAACTGTCAATGATATAATATTTCATATCTTGTTTTTGCTTGCGATGGATTTGAGCTTACATGAAACATGGAGAGTTTCTGGCACCATGCGCCGATATGAATCCACCTTCTTGCTGGGGGTGCCTACGTACTGCATGTGTTACCATTAGTATGAAGACCCATTTTCTGGCAAGGGCTGAGTGGATAAACCTTATCTTCATGTAAAACTTATGCGTGCGTTCTGCTTGCACTACCATTAGTATGAAGACAGTCGACACGTTCTTTCTGGCAAGGACTGCATGAGTCCTTCTGTACGACTTCTGCTCCTGCTATGCGCGGTGTGCCTATATGAATCATCCTCTTGCTATAACGGTGCGTGCGTACTGCATGTATTACCACTAGGAAAACGCTAAAGTCCCGCCGCGTTGATGGATGAGCGTTTTTGTAAGTTTTTAGTTTGAGTGGGACCACTTTTCCTTTGCAAGTGCTTTGTGAATGCATTGTAGGTGATTGTTGTCGAGTTTCAAATGTTACTTGTTAATGGTTATTATAAACCTAAAAAAAACTCATATCAAAACCTTTATTCTATGGATTCTGGCTAACTTTTTCAACTTATTCTTTCAAAAGGTACTACATCACCATAACCTTAATGTTCATGTGAAATATGAACGTTGTTGCCCCACCCGTTTGGTCAGAATCGGCCCAAATGTCACGAAAATATCGCACTAAAAATCGAAAAAAGTCGTAAAAGTGCGATATTCATGAGAAATATTTCTTCGATTGTACCCAAAAACGTGGCACGTCTAAGTTCAGAGATTTCGAAGGTCCCCTTCAATTTTCATCAAGATCGCTTATGCCGTTTGCCCGGAATCGTGCGAACAAACAGACAAAAAACAAACAAAAAAACAAAAAAAACAAAAAACAAAAAAAAACATTGGAGCAAAATTTTTTGAGGGGTCAGTGAAATTGAAGTTTTCGCTTCGCTCGCTACGCTCGCTACGCTCATCCAATAAGTATGAAGACACGATCCTTCTGGCAAGGGCTGAGAGGTTAAACATTACTTTCAGTTCGACTTCTGCTCCAGGCTTTGCCTATATGAATCCATCTTCTTGCTATAGGGGCGAGTGCGTACTGCATTTTAACCTTGAGTATTTTTACACTTTCTGGCAACAGATGTGTAGTAGCTACATTACCATTTACCTTCAGGATGAGTACCGCTTCTGGCTGGTGCGGTGAGCCTATATGAATCCTTTGGGGTGTGTGTACTGCGTATATATTACCTTTCCATAGGACTCCTAAAACGTGTGCTACGTACGTGTGCATTATACGTAGAGAGCATTCGCAACTAACCAAAGAAAGGTAACGTTTTTTTTTTTTTGGTTTATTTGGATTAAGGACGCGTCAACCGTTAGGTCATAATGCACCACTCTAGCCTAAGGGGGGGGGGGAGGAGGGCCCATGCTGGTCAGAACCAGCCACGGGTAAGGGGAGGAAGGGGGGTTTCTCACGTCGCGGTCGTCATCGTCTTTGTCATCGTTCGTTGTGTCATTGTCATCGTCGCCGGGGGGTCGTCAAGGGAAGGGGGCAAGGTCCCCGACGACGATTGCCAGAGCTCGCCTCTAGTTTGGGGAGTAAGTTACTCCGCTCTTACTAGCTGATGATAGCGAGGTGGACTTTTTCTCTTGAATCGCCTTTTACGATTAGCAGAGCCATGCTCTGGGCCAATTCTACCCCGGGCCCAGACGAGGGTCGACAAGGCATTCATTATTTTCAAATTCAAACAGGACGCTACCCCCCCACCCTCTTTCTGCCCTAACGGCTAAACAGTTGTTTGTAACGCCTAGTCTGGCTGGCCGTGTGTGGAAATGACATGGCTAGCATCCGGCGTGCCAGATGCAGCTGACTAGGGTTAAGACGGATCCGATCCCCATATGGCTAGCCAGTTGTTTCCCAAGTTATGGCTAGACGCGTATGGCAAGGATCTGGCTGGCATCCGACGGCCAAGCAGTTTAAAATGTATGGCTAGCCTGGTATGGGCCAGACGATGCCCAGACGTGCTTTCCCGTACGTCAGGCAGCCAGATGAGGGCCATACGTGGCCCAGACGATCCCAAAATCCTGTGCTACTAGACATGGTAAGACTATAAAATGGTTATAATTTGGTTACTTTAGTTAATTGCATGCTCTACTCTAGCCTAGGGGGTGTGGGGAGAATGGGCCCATTTCAGGTCAGAACTAGCCACGCGAAGGGGGAGGAAAGTAGGGTTCTCACGTTGCGATCGTCAACGTCTTCGTCATCGTCAGCGATCGTTGTGCCAATTGACTTCGTCGTCGGGGAGATAGTCAAGGAAAAGGAAATGTGCCCCCCGACTACGATTGCAAGAGCTCCTCTAGTTTCTTGTAGTAATATACTCCTCTCTTACTAGCTGATGTTTGCGAGTTGGACTTTTTCTCTTAAATCGCGTTTTACGGTTAGCAGAGCCATGCTCTGGCAAATTCTACGCCGAGTCCAGACGGGGTAATTCCGAGTTGATACGACGACGTGAGAGTTTAAATTGTGTGTTTCATGCTATTTTAAAGTTTTTACAAAAGTTTATTTGGATGAAGGGTGCGTCAACCGTTGTAATGCGTCTTTCTAGCCTTGGATGTGGGGTGGATGGGCTAATACTGGTCAGAACCAGCTACGGTTAGAACGAGGATAACGGGGAAGGGGGTTCTTACGACGCGGTCGTCATCGTTTTTCTCTTCTTTCGTGGTGTCTTTGCCATCGTCGTCGGGGAGGTCGTCAAGAGAAAGGGTAGGTTTCCCCGACGACGATTTCCAGAGCTTGCCTCTAGTTTTGGGGAGTAATATAAGTTACTCCCCTCATACGTAGCCGATGTTTGCGAGGATGACTTTTTCTCTTGAATTGCCTTGTACGGTTAGCAGAGCCATGCTCTGGGCCAATTCTTCCCCGGGCCCAGACGGGGGCAACGGAGGAAGACCAGACGGACGAGATGCAGTGTTGGCTCGAGCGTTACGCAAGCCATTCTGATTCGAAAGACCCGGGTTCAATCCCGTTGAGACTGTTAATACCGAATGAAGGTTTTTCCAAGGTTTTTCTAAAAGTCCTGTTACACTAACAACTTGTTGATCAAGTTGTTGACCAGATGTAGATAGCATGGAAATGTGATGCTGCTGTCACACACTGAAATATGTTGACTCAACATTGACGACCACGGCAATATGTTGACACGAAGTTGAACAAGTTCAACTTTTGAGAAATGTTGACCAGATGTTGACGACGTTCTCCCAATGGGTGAGCGACATTTTGTCACGTGATCATTTCGTTGAGTGTATAATTTTATACGTACGTAGTGCGTAAGAGATTGTATCGTTTACTATGGAAGTCTTTTGATGCTTCACAAAACGCGTACCTTGTGTCGTTGTTGTTAGTTTTATTTTATTTATTTTATTTTATTTATTTATTTAACGTCTATCCTATTCAGTTATAAAAACTGATTTACAAAGGAGGACAACATTTACAAAGGAGGACAACATTTACAAAGGATTCCACGGTTTGCTTCCACGTTACGGATAAGAATAAACAATAATGATGGGGTGAGTAAAAAATGGTAAAATGTTTTCCCAAACGAGACTCGCGTGCTAGCCGAGCGCGCTCACCGTTCAGCCAGCAGCTAACTCGAAGTCAGGGCCGCCTAGAGCGGTACTCATTAGCCCATCAGATACACACGCAGACTCAAGACGAACATAAAAGACTTGGGATGGCAATAACGACACTTTTAACTCTTTTAAATCGATCTGCCAATACTTGTTTTAATGTTATGTGCAGCTGCATACGGCATATGTACGTAATATTATCCCCTCTTACTAGCTGACGCTGAACCTCCAGAATCTGTCGCCGACCCCAGGGACATCGGGAGGTTGACCCCAGGGGATACTCGACTGATCGAACGACTCTTCAACCAACGGTACCGCAAGATTCCTGTTATAGAAATGACATTCATTAAGAACACAGTACTTCCGATTGTTATTCCGTGTTGTTGCAAGGGATTATATTTTTGTCATTAAGTTACTAAACACGTTCCAGGACGGAATTTAATTTTAAACTTCTTTCTCCTTTGTCATTAATGATTGAATGCTCAAGCGTAAATGCTTTGATTTCTACGTGTTGTGTCACGTTTTCATTAATTAACTGATCATTGTCGGAATCATCGGCCATAACTTAAACAAGAAACAGAAACCGAATCCTACTGCAGACAATGCAAAATATGAGAAGAATCGTGTGCGCCTTTTTCAAGAACGCTGTCTAACAGAACACACGTGGCTACGTTTTGACCAACAACTAAATTCGACGTTTTGTTCTGTTTGTGAGATATTTAACGTAGGAGATAAACACGGTCCATATGTAAAGGGTATCAAATATTACGTAATTATAATTATTATTACGAAATCACGTACTTAAGTTATACTAGTACTAGTAGTGTTTGGAGTAGAAATACGGACTAGGGTTTTTAATTTCGGACTAGTAAATTGACAAGAGCTAAATATTTTAAAATTCGAGCCCTGCGTGGAACTCTTGATCTCCAAGATTGGCGACACACGTGCATAAAACAACGATACCTTCAAAAGTGGTCACAAGATGAGTGACGACGACGACGTGAGAAACTAGGGCGCTTCAACCGGTTAGGTTATATTGCGACGCCTCTGATATTGAAAGCTACTGAAATGAGATAATGCATGGTGTGTTTGATGATTATATTGTTAACTAAGTGTAATTATATAAGATAAGAAAACGATGGCGATGATAGTAATAACAAACCAAAACTTATTTATTTGAATGATTTTTGTTTGTTTTTATTTATTATTTTTTATGAAAAATAAACCACGGGTAGGGGAAGGGGGAGGAAACGGGGTTTCCACGTCGCGGTCGTCATCGTCTTTGTCATCGTTCGTTGTGTCATTGTCATCGTCTTCGGGGAAGTTGTCAAGGGAAGGGGGAGGTGTCCCCAACGACGATTGCCAGAGCTCGCCTCTAGTTTCGGGGAGTAATATACTCCGCTCTCACTAGCTGATGTTCGCGAGTTGGACTTTTTCTCTTGAATTGCCTTGTATTAATAGCAGAGCCATGCTCTGGGCCAATTCTCAAAGGGGTGGAAAGTCAGGGGTGGACGCAGGGAAACGCGGGTTGGGCAGGCCTTTGATGGTCACAACCAGAAACAAGCAAGATGGGGCATGTTGGTAGGAGGACGGGGGCAAGGGATCGGGGCGGGAGCTTTGCCGGGGTGGGGCAAAGGACAGAGGGGGTATGGGGAGGTCAGGGGTTGGTGGTTCCCCCAAGTCGTGGTTGTCTTCGTCTGAGGCATTGTCCGTGTTGCCATTGTCGTCGTCGTCGTCGGGGAAGTGGTCAAAGGAAGGTTAAAAAAATGTGATTCGGATTAAGGTCGCGTCAACCGTTAAGTCATAATGTACCACTCTAGCCTAGGGGATATGGGGAGGAAGGGTCCGAGCTGGTCAGAACCAGCCACAGGTTTTACGCGTGAGAGAAGAGGTTTCAGTTACTCAAGGTGCCAGCCAGAGCTCGCCTTTAGTTTCGGGGAGTCATTCTCTTCGTTCACTTGCTGATGTTTGCGAGATAGTCTTTATATCCTTTCTTGCCTTTAACGATTAGCGGAACCATTCCCTGTGTTTACTTTGTACCCAAGGCCTATCCCCTATGCTGGGCATAACCAGCCACAGGCGGGTAGCCTACGTAGGCCTAAGTCTGGAATCGCCACAGCATTGTTTCCCAGCAGAAAGACAGAGCACGTATTACCTCAGACCCCACTATGAATGTCCTCTGATGGCTACACAAGAAAATGCCAATGCTACAAGACCAATACTTTCCTCCGATCTAAACTTGAACCTCAGAGACTAACCGTACCTCTGTTGGCTTCAGTATTTCCGTGTGATTGATCAATATACATCAGTATTTGTAATAATACCATAGAATGTCGGTATTTTTCCATTTCTTGTTACAAAACTACATTTTAACCAGACCACGCCAACTTTCTCGACGAAGAAGAAATGAAACAGAAGAAAGTGCAAAGTTTTTAACAGTGCGTCCCCAGAGCCTTGTTGACGGGAAGATTCAATATTCCTACGCGGTTTGTTTACATTATTACTAGAGGCCGTGATTTTCTACAGGGCAGTGACTTTCATTGCCAGGTGATAATTTTCTTTTTTTATATTTTATCCAATTACATTTAATTGTTTTGTTTTGTTTTATTTGGATTTAAGGACGCGTCAACCGTTAGGTCATAATGTACCACTCTAACCTAGTATTTCGGGGTCTGTCCAAGTTGACTTAGGACAAATTGCAACAGAAGCGAATTTGGTATCACTGGATTCAGAAAAAAATAAGCCATAAAGAAAACCCTAAAATCCCCATAGGGTGGGTGGGTCTAATCATCCCTTAAATGAAAATGTAATAAAATTGAATGTTCAAAAAATACATTTTGAAAAACTAGAAATCCATGGTATGTAATTAGAAAAACGATCAGTTGGAACGCGTTGCTTGATGCGAGCACCGGTACGTGCAAACACGACCCGTAGCTTACGACATTCCCATAAGTTACATACCACTAAGTTCTTTTAGGTCTTGACCGATTAGCTGAAAATTTGTAAAATAGGAGAGAATAATTAAAATAAACGCCATCTAGATGACCTTGACATTCATTTCTTTGGGAAAACTATTTACTCTTGATTTCTTCTAGGTGCAGTATTAGTGACCAGAATGCTTGTTGCGACTTCCCCCTTTTCGTTGCCATGGTAACGTTACTTTGTTAAAATGTAATTTCTATCTACAATACTTAATCGGTATCAAAATAAAATTAACATCATTCGTGACCGGACGACATTTCTAAAATGATTTTGGCTACCTCAGATTTGTCCGCCCGTTTAGTTTTAAAAAAAAACTTTAGACTAACTTTATAATCTTTTGAACGATTTTGCACAAATAATTCATTCAATCGGGAACGAAACTTCGAGGATTGGTCAAAATTTCAACTCGATCCCGAGCCTCCGTTGACGCTATCATGAGCCAAAAAAGCTGAGCGACTTTCCGTTGCATGGTAAACGGGACTGTTATAATGTAATTCCATCTACATACTTATCGGATCAAAAATAAAAATAACATATTCGTGATCGAACGGGCATTCTAAATGATTTGGCCATCTCAGATTTTGTACGCAGTTTAGTTTGAAAAAAAAACTTCGATTTAACCTTTAATGTAACTTTTTAACTTTTTGAAACGATTTTGCCACAAAAACTATACAGCACCCGCCTAAGGTGGTATGTACACTGTGTGACAAAATTTCAGGTCGATCAGAGGAAACGGTGCGACTGTACGAAGCCGTAACAGAAAAAAAAAACAGACATTCGAGGCCATAAGAGTCAGTGGAGCGCTCGCCTTCGCTCGCCTCAATCAAAGCTTTTTCAAGAGTCTTCGAACAATTGTTTAAAATAATTTTGTGGCCAGCAGAGGTCAATGAAAGTCAAAATTAAATACTTTTTCAATATATATTGGTAAACGTTTTTCTATTGCACACTAATGTTTGATGATTGTCTCAATGTTATAAATAATAGTAAATAAGACCACCACTTGATACTGTATAGTCCCTAAGTCAATCATGGCAGAAAAAAGTTATTATTACAATCTGTAGGGCCATGAACCGACGGTATGTAGTAAAACAATATTATGTTACTTATGTTTAGGCGCCACTCAAATCATGTTAGTAATAATGTAATTCGCCGATTAGAGGGTTTATCACGTACGAAGCATCAAGGACTATATTTTGGAGTACCTGGATCAAAAACCCAACCTTTTAAATCCACTGAAGATTAATCGTGGATTTCCTTAAAATATTTACTCGGTTAATTAAATTCTCAGATTAAGCCCCATAATATAGCCCGTGGATATGTTATTTCTATCAAATTTCCACCCCATAGTAGTAGAGCATTGGATTGTCTACGGGAAGATTTTATTTCGCAAAACTCTATACCTAGGTGCCCGCTTTAAGGTACTATACACCCAGGTGGTATAAGGGTAATTGACGGAAATGTTTTTTGTATTAAATTTATGAAATCCTTTTTCTAAACTAAATATTATTATAAATTTACTGGTTTTAGTGTGCCGCGGAAAGTAGTTTCCTGGAACTATTAATCAACTTTTTCTTTTTAGTTTTTTTGCGTTTTTTTTTTTTTTTTTTTTTTTTTTTTTTGGGGGGGTTTTTTTTTGTTGAATCGGTCGTTTTGGTTACTAGTTCACTTGGTGCGGTTATACTTTTCAACACCGCTTTTTTCAAAGTAGAAGGTCCTGACTGAGGCTACGAAGCTCCGCCGGTGCATTTAGGAGTCAGATGATGCCCCCACTACGCCCGGTAGAATGAACACTGCACACACACTATGAACATAAACACGGTATAACACTAGACATTCGTCGTGCACCCCTAGCTGCAAGCCGCGACCTCCCACAACCGTGGAAGGTCAGTGACTGAGGCTCGAAGCTCCCTGGCCGGTGCATAAGTGAGGTCATATGAGTACTACGCCGGTAGAATGCACACTGCACACACACGATGAACATAACACACGGTATAACACAAGACATCGTTCGCGCTAGCCCCTAGCTGCACGCCGCGACCTCACCTCGGACCGTGGAAAGTCCGTGACTGAGGCTACGAAGCCTCCTTGCCGGTGCATTCAGTGAGTCATATGATTGCACTTACGCCCGTAGAAGGCACACGCACACACAATATGAAACATAATACACGGTATAACACTAGACATCCTCGCGCTAGCCCTAGCTGCACGCCCGCGACCTCCCTCAACCGTGGAAGGTCCCGTGACTGAGGCTACGAAAGCGTCCTTGCCGGTGCATCAGTGAGTCATATGACGCACAGACGGATTATGGGGCAGGAACGCTTGCCACGCCACGCGCTGGTCAGAACCAGGAAGGCCAACTCTTGTGAAACCCTCGTTTCAACTCACACACGTTCTGAGTCGAGAAATTCTCAAGTCGCCAAAATTGCCAAATCGGTAGTAGTCTTGGGGACATGTTCCGAGTCGCACGGTGACTTGGAACGAATGTTTTCTCACGTTCTTCAACCCAACCACGAACGCGTATTGGTCCCGCATGACTTGGAGTGACCACACACTTGTCGATTTGAGACGATTCAAAACAGTTTGTTATTTGATTTGGTAGTTATAAATTGTGACCATATCAATCTAGTTGAACGTTGTAAATGCAATTATCATATGTAACACGGTGAGCCTAGAAAACCGGCAAAAGAACGTACCCGTATTAATACATGCATCAACCCTTTCCAAACTGATCAAAACCACACGTTTTAAAATTAAATATTGCCATTTAAAAAATTATCTGACACTGGATAATCTAGGCCTACCTTTCAAAAACAACAACAAACAACAATACAAAAACAAAATAGCACGCTTTCATAATTAAAGAGATCGATATCAATCTAACTAGCGGATTTTGATTGATTTTATTTGTAACAAAGTTTTCTATTGGGCACTATGGATTGTTTGGGGGCGGAGCCTCAAGCGTGAAAATGGTCCCCATACTTCCGATTATCGTTTTACCCAAGTACCAACCGGTGAACATAGGAATGAAGCGAATAGCGCCACCCACTTCTCGGCTCGAAAACGAGTGCGGTCTCAAGACTCCCGGCCTCCAGGTGTGCGGGGGGTTTTTCATGGTACTGTCTGCACAGGAAGCAATCTCCGTTTGAACAGGACAAGTGCAGGACCATATCCACATCGCAAGCGAGACAGTAAACTTTTAGTTTTCGTCCCTAGCGATTGTGGAAACACGTGACACACTATGCTCGAGCAGCGCGCTCTGGAAAGCGGATCAAGTGAAACTCTGAAAGTACAGATGTGTGATATATATTGTTAACACAACATGGATATTGAAAAATATGTTTTTTTGTTCAAAACCTATATTATGAAACATTCAAATTATTATCTCTACCCACTCGCTGAGGACCACCGGATGAAAGTGGACCGAATTAGACGACAGAGAGAAACGAGGAAAGCTATAACGATATATTTAGACGCTTCTCCCCTGCCCCCCCCTCCGTGGATTTTCTGTGTGTGTATTAGTTATTTAATTGATTTTTTTTTGGTTTTATTGGATAAGACGCGTCAACCCGTTAGGATAATGCACCACTCTAGCCAGGGGGGGGAGTGGGGGAGAGGGCCCATGTGAGTCAGAACCAGCCACGGTTAAGGGAGAAAGGGGGGTTCTCACGTCGCGGTCGTCATCTCGTGGTCATAGTTGTTGTGTCATTGTCATCCGTAGTCGGGGAGGTCGTCAAGGAAGGGACAAGGTCCCCGACGACGATGGGCCAGAGCGCGGAATCTAGTTTCTGGGAGTATAATATACATACTCCAAACTTTCTAGCTGATGTTTGCGAGGTGGACTTATCTCATGAATCGTTTTTTACGATTAGCAGAGCCATTGTCTCGGGCCAATTTACCCCGGGCCCAGACGGGGGAGGAAATGTGGAAGCAAAAATCTTATTATCGTATTCGTCATCTAAGATGGTCGTTCAAAGGAAGGGGGAAAAGTCCAGGACGACGAACGCTAGAGCGCCTATAGTTTACGGGGTTATATACAACCTTATTTCCAGCTAGTTGGTGGGATTTCTCGCCATGTCCGATAGCAGAGCCATGCTCCGGCTATTTACATGATAGACATTCTAAGTAATGGGGAGATACGTAGAGTATATGGCATATTACACAGAATAATATAAATTCTTTTGTATACCATATTTAAATCAGGGTTACGCTGCAGGCTATACTAATAGGTCTACACCATATGCACTTGATAAAAAGAACAAATTCAATGACAAGTCAAACAATAAACATATAATTTATTTGCAATCACAACAATTCACAACAATCACTATAAAAAACACATATAATAACGAAACTAAAAACTATGTTTAAGGGCCGCGGAAAGTAAGTTTTCTGGCTTTAAATTTTATACACTTTAGGTTTGCTGAATCGGTCGTTTTGGTACTAGGTTCCCACTTTGTGCGGTGTATATTACTTTTTCAACACCATGATTTTTTCAAAGTAGAATGGTCCTTTGACTGAGGCTACGAGCCTCCTTGCCGGTGGCGTTATTGCGTTCATATGATGCCACTGATGGCTACGCCCGTATGAATGAACACTTTGCAACCACACTATGACAATATATACACAGGTATATACACTAGCACATCGGTTCGTGTGCAACCCCTAGCTGCTCGCCCTGCGACCTCTCCACTAATCCGTGTAAGTGTCCGGACTAGGCCTATTTTTATACGAAAGCCTTCCTTGCCGTGCATAAGTGAGTCAGATGATGTATCTCGCCCGGTAGGAAATAATGCACACTTAATGGATTTGCACACGACCTATGAACATTAACTACACGTTATACACAAGACATCGTCGCGCTAGCCCTAGCTGCACGCTCCGCGAAAAAAAACCCCCCCATTGTCCCTACGACCGTTGGAAAGATCCGGTGATCTGAGTGCTACGAAGCCTCCCTTGCCGGTGCATCCAGTGAGTCATATGCTGCACTACCCCGTAGAATGCCCACTTGCACACACACTTGAACATAGACACGGTAATAACACTAGGATCATGCTCGAGCCACACCCCCCCCCCCTATGCCCTAGCTGCACGCCCGTGTCGACCTCCCTCAATCGTGGGGAAGGTCCGTGTACTGAAGGCTACGAAGCGTCCTTGCCTGGGGTTGCGATCAGTGAAGTCATAATGATTACTTAGGAGTATATGGGGAGGAGTTTCCTAATGCTGTAAGAACCAGGAAGTCCAAGTCTTGGAAACACATTCTGTTTCAACCTCACACACGTGTCTGAGTCGATGAAATTCCTTCCAAGTTCGTCTGCAAAATTGGCCATAAAATCGGTAGTCCTTTGGGGGACAATTCACATGAGTCCACGGTTGACTTTGGACCGAATGTTTTTCCTACGTTTTCAAACCACGAGGTATTTGCGGTGCTGACTTGTGAACTTTGTCGAGTTGAGAATTACGATCAAAACAGTTGTTGTTATTGATTTTGGTAGTTTATAAATTGTGTCATATCAATCTATGTTGAACAGTTGTATGCACTTATATTAATGTACACGGTGAGCTAGCACCGCTAAGAACGTACCCGTAATTATATCATGCATCAACCCGTTTCCAAACTGATCAAAACACTCCACTTTTAAATTAATATTTCTCATTTAAAACATTATCTGAACACTTGTTATCTAGGCCTATGCCTTTTTCAAAAACAACACAAAACAACAATTGACAAAAACAAATACACGCTTTTCATAATAAATGAGATCGATTGATTCATCTGACTAGCTGTGATTGGATGGGGGGGGGGGGAAAATTTTATTTTGTAAACAGAAAGTTTTTCTATTGGTCACTATGGGGATTGTTGGGGGCGGAGGCCTCAAGCCGTGAAAATGGTCCCACAGACTTCTCGTTAATCGGGTTTACACCCCCCAATTCACCTGGTTACATAGAATAGCGACTCACTTCACTTCTCGGCTCGAAACGAGTGGTCTCAATGACACTTTGGCCTCAGGTGTGGGGTTTTTCATTGGTGTCTGCACAGGAAGCAACATCTTCCGTTTTTGAACAGACAAGTGCATGACCATTTTCCAGCATCGCACGCGAGTGACAGTAAACTTTTAGTTTTGTTTGGTTTTTTGGCTACCTGTGACAACTATGTCGAGCATGTTCTGGAGCGGGATCAAGTGAAGCTTCTGACAGTACAGAGTGTGATTTATATTGTTAAACATCAACATGGACTATTTGAAAATATTTTTTTTGTTCATATACCTTATATTCATGAAACATTCAAATTATTATCTCTACCACTCGCGGCCACCGGATGAAATGCCGAATTAGAACACGAGAGATAACGAGAAAGCTAATAACGATTATTTTAGACGCTTGTGATATTAGTTATTAATTGATTTATTTTTTGTTATTTGGAATTAAAATGCTGCGTCAACCGTTTTAGGTCCATTATGCACTCACTCTACTCGAAGGGGGGTGGGAGTGGGGGAGAGGGCCGCCATGCCTGTTTCAGAAACTGGCCTCACGGTTAGGGGATGAAGGGGGTGTTTCTCACGTGTTCGCGGTGGTCGTCTATCGTCTTTTGGGTCATAGTTCGTTGGTGTCATTGTCATCGTCCCGTCCGGGATGTCGTCCAAGGGAAGGGCGACAATGGTCCCCGACGACGATTTTGCCAGAGCTCGATCTAGTTTCGGGGAGTATATATAACATACTCTAAACAAAAAGAAAAATTTCTAGCTGATGTTTGCCGTGAGGTGGTACTTATTCGCTATGTACAATTTCGTGTTTTTTTTTACGATTATCATCGCCATGGCTCTGGGGCCACATTTCTACCCCGGGCCCAGACGGGGGAGGAAGTGTTGGGAAGCCAAAAAATGTGTGTATCGCTCGTCTTTCGTCTATCATAAGATGTGTGCGTCATAGTAGAAGGGGGAAATAGTCTCAGGGGAACGTATCGAACGCTAAGAGCTATGCCTCTGTTACGGTTAGTTATAATACAACCTTTACACTATATTCCAGCTAAATTGTTGGTGGATCTATTTTCATATTTTTATGTCTCCTTTGTTTTGTATTCTATTTAAATTTTTCGATATGCTGATTTTTGTCCGATTTATTTATTCTTCCTATAAGTCTCTCCATAACTTAGCTTAGCCAATTTTTGCTTTTACGCTTTATAGTTATAGTGTTGGGGGTAAGTGACTACATGGGGGACTATTTCTTTCACCTTATGGATGGAATTTTATCTTGCTTTTGACTCTTATCTTTTTCTTCTTTTGTTCTTTTTCGTCGAGTAATATCCCCTTCTCTCACTTCTCTATCTTTTCACATCTATTCGAGAATCTTCGTATCATACTGTTCTCTAGCTTATCATCTCCTTTTAATTTTATAATTTTGTGTTTATGCATCCTCACATATCCTATTTCTTTTCTATTTCATTTGTTCTGTTGATTTCATGGCATTTTCGACTTTTATCATAATCGACTTGGGCCATGTCCGATTTAGCCAGAGCCTGCTCGTCGGCTATTCTTACATGATTATTACATTTCTAACGCGATGTCCATGTAGGATTACGATTTGTCGGTAAAAGTATATGTGCATATTACAACAGTAAATAATATAAATTCTTTTGCTATACCATATATTTAAATTCAGGGTTTCGCTGCTAGGGACTATACTAATAGGTCTCACCTATATTGTCATCATCTTGATATCAAATGAAACAATTTCCAATTGACATAGTCAACTCAACTCAACATATAATTTCATTTTGCAATCACAACATCATCAACAATCACTAATAAACACACTTTTATATTTAACTGAACTATAAAAACTCTGTTTCTCCGTGGGAATCTTGTTTTCGCACTTGTACTGAATTGGCGGGGATGGGTGGCGGGGGTCCTCGATCCCAAGAATACATCCAGTTTTTTTGTGTTTTATTTTTGTGAATAAGGTCGCCGTCTCACCCCGTCATGGATCATAATGCTACTACTCTCTAGCCTAAGATTTATGTGGGAGTGAGGGTCCAGTGCTGGTCTGTAACCACCACGGGTAACTGGGGTGACGGTAGGGGGGGTCCCATCAACATAGTGCTTGTCGTGTCCATTGTCATTTGTCATCGTCGTCGGATGGGCATCGACTATCTTCAAGATATCCTGAGCTGGATGACGACTTGTGGTGTGGTTTGTTGGGAGAATTCTATTTGCTGGCTTTCAACCGTAGTTAAGGTGTTATATTGCGTTTGCCCCCATTTGCTCCGTGAATATTTGTATGTTTGTTTGATTATATTGTTTTCCTAAGTATTTTATGAAAAGAAAAGAATAAATTAATTAGGAGATGATATGTAAGCCACATAAATCATATTTTCTAAGGTATTTCACGGAGTCTCCAAAAATGACACCAAGGTTGTTTTCTTATTTGTGTTTATTTTTGGATTTAAGGACGCGTCATATCCGTATAGGTCATAATATGCACCACTCTAGCTAAGGGTGGAGGGGTGAGTAGGATGCTCCTTCATGCTGGTCAGAACCGAGCCACTGTTATAGGGGGTGAGGGGGGTTTCACCGTCGCGGTCGTCATCGTCTTTGTCTTGCGTTCGTTTGTTGTCCTTGTCATCGTCTGCCGGGGGGGTCGTGCTTTTATTGCATCCAACCTTGGATCACTGAACTGTTTCAGGCTGAGCGACTGTGTTGCTCGTTGTGTTGTTAGTACAACACGTTCAAAACACCGGGTGGGATTTTAGGCGTCTCTTTACTTGAGTGTTATTAAAACAATACTTATCGGAATATCTCAATATGTATCGTTTTGATACATATGGAAACTTCCGAACACGCCGCCTCCTGATATAAATAAACAGGGCCCTGTAGAGTCCTTGAAGTTGGATCACATGTTCATTATCATGGAGAACAACCTTTTTCTCTTGCGAGTAGAGATTCCTTGACTACGCAAGTGTCATCGCTCCAGGGTGCTGATATTGCGACACGCTAGTCTTAGGGATATGGGGGTGAATCCCTCTTACTTGGCCCCTTTCAGTACTTCACGGGTTCTCACTCTGTCACGGGCACCGTGACTCTGTAGTAACAGTAAATACGTTACTCCGGTTTTGTTGTTGGGTCGGAGGTTCGTCATGGTATTATTGTGTGCATGGCAGGTACAGTCATAAATGTGAATCAAATATCGATTTCACAGTACAGTCTCGTCAAGATATTTCGAAATGACTAATAGGAATTTGTGTTAGATTATTTTCCAATCGTGGGATAATTTGGATTTTAAATGGTATAATTTTTTATGAAGAATAAGGGAACGTCTCTGGGTGAACTCTCAGGGGTAGGCTCCTTACTACGAGGTAGGTTTTCTTTGAAGCTAGATTTGTGTATTTATCTCGTTTGAGAAGTTTAATAATCTCTGGTTTTTGTGTTTTACATATGTAGGCCAAGGCTTATCATCCACCATTTTTATACAAATTATAACCGAGTCCCGGACTCGGTTGTTCACGGATTATTAATCGAATCGTGTGATTATCACCTGCACTGTATGGTCGAAATCACTTAGCACACATTAGCGAATTACCGTGTTTGAAACGACTGGGTCCAAACTTCCTCAGAGTATAAGAATCGCAAGTCCTGGTCATAATCACATACTACGGTTAGGACCCGTAAGGAAAAAGAGGGTATCACGTCGTGGACGTCATCGTCTTTGTCATCGTTCGTCTGGTATTAGTTTGTCGTCGTCGTCAGAAGTCGTCAAGGGAAGGGATAGAGGTCCCTGTACGACAACGCCTCGAGCTCCGCCTCTTGTTCGGGAAGTAATACTCTATAATTACTAGTCGATGTTTGTGAAATGATTTTTTTCTCTTTATACGAAATTTACTATAAGAGCAATGTTCTTGGCCATATCCTACCCCGAAACCAATTCGGGTCTATTTTGTTATTCTTGTCTAAGTAATACGAATAATAAATTCAAGAGATCTTGATTAAAATATTAAATAGCTGCTTTCGTTGAAACAGTAGGAATGGAACGTGATTTCTAGAATATGGAAATGGGGTACGGTCCCATGCTTTTCGGAACCAGCCACGGTAGATGGAGAAACTGGGTGTTCTCACGTCGTGGTCGTCATTGTCTTTGTCATCGTTCGTGTTGTAATGGTTGTCAAGGACAACGATTGCCAGAGCTCGCCTTTTATAGTCTAACTGATGTTTGCTAATAGACTATTACTCTAAGTAGCCTTTTTCGATTAACAGAGCCACGCTCCGGGAATTTCTACCCTGAGTCCAGACGGGGTCGTTATAAATTTTGTCATCGTTCTTGACTTCATGATTGTTGTCGTCGTCGGGGCTGTCGTCAAAGGAGGTAAAGGTGTTAACCTGACGACGATTGCCAGAGTTTGAGTCTAGTTTTTTCAGAGAGTAACATACAAGCAAAGGTTTGCGTGAAGGACTTTTCCCTCTTTTCTCGCCGTGATCGGTAAGAGTGCCATGGTCTATGCCAAATTCTTCCTTGGGCCTAGACTGGGAATAAGGATATAAGGAAAGATAATCCATGATGGTCAGAGCCAACCTAAGGTAAGGCCAAGGTAAGTCGAGAGTGGCACTGAATAGCTTATTATTTTGGCGGGCTCTTCAAACGCTAGTTCATAATGGGCCACACTAGTCTAGGGGATGGGGGGGGACATCCCATGCTGGTCAAAACCAGCCAACGGTTGAGGGAATGGAAGGAGAAATCCCTTACGTCAACGTCCAGATTTCGCCTCTGAAAGTTAAATACTCCCCTTCATTAAAGCTGATGTCAGCGAGATAAAATTTCCTCTTGTCTCCCCTTTTGTGTTCATCAGATCCATGCACTGGGCTTAATTTTTGGGCCCAGGCGTAGATAACGAATGGCTACTAAAATTTTTTTTTAGTTTTAAAGGGACGCGTAAAACTTTAGGTCAAAATGTACCACTCTACCCAAAGGGGGGTGGGGGGGGGGGAGGGGGGCCCTCGCTGGTGAACCCCTGGGTTTGCACGTTGGTCGTCATTGTCTTCGTCATTTTTCGTGATGTCTTTGCGTCTGTCGTCGAGGGGTCGAAAGGGAAGGGGGCCAGGTCCCCGACGACGATTGCCAGAGCTCGCCTCTATTTTTTCGGGGATATATATACTCCACTTTTACTAGCGATTTTGCGAGGTAATTTTTTCTCTTAAATCCCCTTTTTTACGATTAGCGAGCCGTGCTCTGGAAAAATTTAAACCCCGGGGCCCCAGAGGGGGATTTTTTAAGTGAAAAAATAAAGAAAAGAAAATGTGGTTATAATGTGTTTAAAAATGATTATTAAACCCATGCTCTGGCTAGATATTTTGGGGCCTAGGCAAGATAACAAAAACGGACATACGAAAATCCCAATGTCATAAAACCAATACTTTGGCCCGGGTTTAAATCTTCGAACAAAGTGAATAATAGAACCTCAGTTTGTTTATTTTTGCTAAAAATCTAATATACTTTTTTAAATATTAAGACATCAAAAAATACAGTTTTTTGTCACATCGCCCTGAAAAAAGTGAAATTCAAAAGACCACGACGACGAGTGAGAAACTGGGGCCTTCAACCGGTTAGGTATTTTGCGCCCCCTGTAAATGAAAGTAAATTAGAAGAGTTAATGCAGGTTTTGATGATTAGTTTTTTTTTTCAAAGTGTAAAAATACAAAAAAATTGAAGATGAAGAAATAATAAAAAATAAAAGTTATGTATGTAAATGAAAAAAAAGAAAAAAAAAAATGTGTAGAAGTTACCTTAATTTTTGTTAAAATAGTTATTTTGGTTTAAAAATTTGGAAATTTTGTCGCCGTTATCAAGATAGAAGTTTTTCATATGATTGGGAGGATCAAATTGCATGCGAAAGGGCATAAATTTTTGGGTACATTCTGCTAGCGTTGATGTACAGTTAAGGTAATCACATTGCTAATACGGGAATAACCTTTTCTCTGGTTAAGAGATTCCGGTGTTAGGGTGTGTGCCCATACAAAGTCTAGACAATCCACCTCTTTTTTACGTGAAGTCGAGACGTAGGGGGACGAATTTTGTTAAAAATGTGGGCTAACACTACGAAATTTTGGGTTTTTTTTGCAACCACCCCCAAGATGCTTGCGAAAACCCAACAATCTTTGCTTAATCCACTCTTGACACGGGGAAGGGGAACTAGATTGAAATAAACGTCGCGACGCTGGGAAGCTTCCTTAGCAGCCCTATCAGCGTGTTCATTTCCCCTTGCCCACGTGTCCGGGGATCCGAAAAACCTCTATTATATCCCCCTTTAGAGGTTTAATTTTTTTTAAATAGAATTTGGGGTATCTTGTACCAAATGTGATTGAATAATGAGTTCTTGTTAAGTGAACTTAAACTATCTGAAAAAAAAGGGTTTTTCCACAACGACAGCGTAGAAGTATTTTAAAAGCTTTACCCGGATGGCGAATAAATCTGCAGTAAAAATGAACACACTTTTCCCTTTCCTGAAACGTTTTTAGTTAAGGTGGGCAATAAAAAGCACTTCCAACCTTTTTGTCAATTTTTTGGGAAATCTGTGAATACAAAGAACCTTTGATGTTCATGGCAAATCTCCTTAAAAATTAATTTGAAACACTATCGCAAATAGAGTTTTTTTTTCAAAAAGACAAA
Organism: Sweltsa coloradensis; assembly: GCA_024449915.1. Classification (NCBI taxonomy): domain Eukaryota; kingdom Metazoa; phylum Arthropoda; class Insecta; order Plecoptera; family Chloroperlidae; genus Sweltsa; species Sweltsa coloradensis. Next base: position 97,119 of record JAMZAV010002428.1, on the reverse strand, counting down.
GGTCAAATAAATAAACGGGTTGGTGTAAACCCGGGGGGTTTTTGCTAAATACAAAATTAAAAACTTTTGGCGATGAAAATTTTATAAGATTAAACAAAAGTTTTCATCTTAACCCGTTTTGGGAAGGATGCCTTGGGGTTTTTTTTTCAAAGTGTCTGACATATGTCGTTTAAAAACATTCCGATTTTTCTGGATTTAGGCATAGCTTAATTTTTACATACTCCCCTCAAAAGGTTTCTTTTCCCTTCTCCCCCCCTCTCCCCCTTTTTTCCCGACTACCGGGGTTTTTTTTGCCCCCAAAGACAAACGAACCACAATGGTGGCGTTGGGGTAAAGTTTAGGGGGTTTGTTATTTCAAAAGAAAAACGAAACATTCCTAGTTCTTGGAGCAAAATGAATCCTAAATTCTCAACATGAATCCTATCTGACCCCCATGTATTACTGAGAACTTTCAAGGGGTTTATTTTCAACATGCATTTTTTTGCGTAACCCCAACAACGTGGTCTTCCAATTTAGCTTTTGTCAAACACCATGCCGAGAAGACGGGCATTTTTTTTGAATAGAAGTTCTACATTGTTAAACGATAGTTTTGGGGGATTTGGATTCCCCTTTAAGACGGCAAAAGTGAATGCACTGATTTTTTTTGGGAGAAAGTGTTCCCCCCTTTCGACCCATTCACTTTTTTTTTTCAACCAATTTGCACGTTTTTTTTGGGGCCCTTTTTGATAAATTTTACCGATCTGTAAAAAATTCCCAGGTCATCTCCCAAATGGGCGGGGAAAACTTTTTGGGGCTCTTTGGGATACAACCCATACCTGTTTATTCCAAAAAGAAAACAGGGGAAAAACCGACAAGGGCCCGAGCCTTGGGGTAAAACCTGTTTCCATGGGGGAACGAGCCCTGAAAAAAACCCTTTTTAAAACACGCATTTTAAAAAATTTCTATCTTTTTAAAAAATTTTTCCCTAAAAATTTTGGGCTGTGCCCTGAAAACCCCACTCGTGAATCTGTTGAAGTATATTATACCTCCATTTGTATCGTATGTTTTTTCCCAATGCCCAAAAAAGCAAAAAACGACAGTTTTTTTTGCAACAAACCCTTTTTGAATAAAGGGTCTCTAATCAAAACCAAGTGGTCGGGGGGGTGCAACGACGTTGACGAAACCCCGCACGCTTTTCCCTCTTTTTAAAAAGAACAAAAGAAAAAAATTTTTAATTTGACAGTGCTAACGTTTTAAAAAAAATTTTTCCCTCACCCCCCTTTTGTTGACGGGAAGTTTTTCAACTTTTCCTACCAGTTAAAACCTTAACAAAATAGGAGCGATTTAGGAAGTCCAGGGCCCGTCGCAGTATTTAACAAAACATCAGAGTCGATAAAAAGTTTCCCCGGGTTGGGGGGGTCCCCAACTCCCAAGTAAAAAGGGGGGATCTAACGCCCTTTCCCCGGCTGAGGGCGACTAAATGGGGAAACTAATAAAAGGGCCAATTTCAATTTTAATCCCGGTCAGTAGTTTATCGTTGTGCAGTGAGCTGCAGTTAACAAAATGACAGACGAAACGCCCAAATTTCCCAATTTTATTTCAATAAAAAAGCCCGGGGCCCGCTAGTTTTTTTTAAAACGCCCTAATTTTTTAAATTTAAAAATTGTACTATTATAGTGTTGCGCAAGGGCGCACTGACTTTTTTCGTGTAAAATAAATTGAGATTTTCCCTTTGTTTAACCCTTACGGGACTTAAGTGTACCCTGGCCCCCCAAGGGCCACAATTAAAAGTTTTAAAAACTGGTACGTCCTTGGCATTAAAATAAAAAACCCCCAAAACGATCCCTTTTTGGTCGGCCTAGGTTTTTAGGTTCCCGGTCAAAAAATGAAAAGAAAAAGCCAAACATATTTTAAAGGAATTTTTTTAAAAAACCCCCAAAACCCAATTTTCCCCCCCCTTTCGATCGTATTTAATATTTTGTCGTTTAAAGGCATAGATATTCAATTTACTTCGGATGAAAAATTTTGGGGAAAGTCGCCGCCGTTATAAGGGGAGATAAAAATTTCTTCATATGATTGATAGATTTTAAAATTGCGTAAGGCTTTCTTTTTGGGTTTTAAAATTCTCCTTTAACAATGATGTCCCGGGTTCAATGTACATAAATTGTATAAACATCTGGAAAAAACCTTTTCTCTGGAAAAAGAGGAAAATCCGGGGTTTACCGTGTGTGGCCCTTTTAAAAAAATATTTTGGAAAAATACCACCTCTCTTTTACGGTTTAGTCAAAGATGAATAAACCTTCCCACTCCGGGCTGTGGGAAAAGTCATGGTTTTAAAAGGTGGTTCTATAGGTAAAACGTAAAAAGAAAGGCGCTGACGGACCGAATTTGAAAGATATTATAGGAGGCCCGAATTTCAAAGTCAGTGTCACGGTCAGATAAAATCGAAAAAAAAAAGATTTGTTTTTAAATTATTCAGTATCCCCAAATTAAAAAGGCACCTTTTAATAAAAAAATTTTAATTTCAAAAAAAAAAAGAACACATGTTTAAGAGAATCAGTTTTAAATTTTTAATGTTAAAATTGGGACCCTTCAGTTTTCAAAGTTTTTGACATTTTTTAAAAACCCGGGATTAATTTTGACCCCGGCCCCCCTTCCCCCAAAAATTTACAAAATTTAAAATGCATTTTTTGTGTGAAATGTCGGTATTTTTTGTTTTACATTTTTAAATTTAAAGTATTTTAAGCTACCCCGTTTTTAAAAAAGTTTAATAACGATCCCCCACCCGCGTTTGTATCCCCCTTTCACCCCAAACTTTATATTTTCCCAACCAGGTTTAAAATTTTAAATTTTTGGGATTACCTTTCCCCGGTCCCTTTCACCAAAAAACTTAAAAAAAAATTTTTTTAAAAATTTCGGGACCTAATTCGCTTTAAAAAAGGGACATAATTGAAATTTCCCCACTTTTTTTGGGGGTTTCCCCAAACCTAACTTTATGGCGAAAAATTTTCCCCCCCCGGGGAATTTAAAAATTGGGACCTTTTCAGTCTAATTCAGTGTTTTTAATTGTGAAAAAACAAAATTTAAAATTTTTTTTTTTTTTTTGGGGGGGGGGGGGGAAAAAGGACGCGTAAAACCCTTTAATTTTTAATGCACCCCCTCTAGCCTAGGGGATTGAAAAAAGGAAAGGGCCCTTTGCCGGGTCAGAACCGGGCCAGGGGAAAGTGGAGGAAAGGAAGGGGGTTTTCTCACGTCGGGGGTCGTCATCGCCCTTTGTCATGGGTTGGGTTTGTTTCATTGTCATCGTGTCGGGAATTTTCCTTTAAAAGGGGAAGAGGAAGGGTTTACCTTGACGACGATTGCCAGAGCTCCCCCCTATTTTTGGGGTTAGAATATATTTACGCTTTTTCCCCAGCTGATTTTGGGCGAGGTAAAATTTAATCTTTTTCCCCCTCGCATTTTACTATTAGTAAGCCTGTTCGGGCCCAAAATTTCCCAACCCCGGGGGCCCGGACGGGGGGCCCAAAATTGTAAAATATCATCTCTATTTAAAACCCCCGAAGGAGCAAAAAAACCATAAAAAAAGTTTGGGTGACAAAATTGGGTTGCCCAAAAAAATTTTTTTTTTTTTTCCCGGGGGGCCCCCTAAAATAGAATTTTACCCCAACGGGCTTCGGGCCAAGACAGGGGTAGAAAAAACAAAAGAGAAACGAACGTTTTTTTGTTTTGGTGCCCAAGGCACGCAAACCGATAGGGTTCCCTGTAAGCCACTGAAAAACAAAGGGATGTGGGGGACCGACCCTTGTTTAGCTGAAAAAATTTGGGTTTACTAAAACCCCAAAATCTTTGTTTAAAAACCAAAATGACGCCGTGAGAAACTATTGCGTTTTCAAGCAAAGGTCACATAGCTTTGGGCTGTAAAAAATTGTTAAATAATAAACATTTTTTATTTATTTTTTGGTTTTTGGGGTTTAAGGACGCGTCGACCGTTAGGGTCAAAAATGAAACCAAACTCTGGGCCAAAAGGGATATGGGAAAAAGGGGGCCCCCATGCTGGTGAAAATTTTTTTTCCTTCCTGGGTCTTTGTCATCGTTCTTTTATGTCATTGTCATCGTCACCCGGTGGTCTTTAAGGGAGGGGGAAAGGCCCCCGACGACGATTCCCCCAAAAGCTCGCCTCTAGTATCGGTAAGAATAAAACTCCCCTCTTACTAGCTGATGTTTTCGAGGGGGGGAAAATTTTTTATTGAATCCCCCCTTTTAAAACCAATTTAGCAAAAGGCCAAAATCCCTCTGGGCCAATTCCACCCCGGGCCCGGGTTTGTGTTAGATGAGTAAATTTTTTTCCCTAAGTAGGTCCCTAAAAAAAAAAAAATGATAGATATGCTAAAAAAATTAGGAAAAACGAAATATTTATTTATTTAAAAATAAAAAAAAATAAAAAAACCTTTGATGTCATTTTTTTGGAAAAATTTATTTTTTTGGGTTTCTTTTTTTTTAAAAACTGTAAACTCCCTTTAAACCCATGAAATAATAAAGTTCTTAATAAGTTTTTGTTTTATGTGGATTTTTACCCCCAATTTTTTTGGGTTTTAAAGCTGTAAAACCGTCGGTCATAACGCACTTTTTTTTGCCTAGATTTAAAATAGGGGGAAAACCCAATCGGGCCCAGAACCAGGCCCGGTTACTTTAAATTTTTTTTAAAAAAGGGGGGGGTGGGGGTGATTCTAAACGCCCGGGGTCGTTTTTTTTTGGTTCATTTGGAAAAAGGGCGCGTCAACCGTTTGGTTTAAAAATGCCCCAAACCCCTAGACAAGGGGGGGGGGGGGAAGGGAAAGGGGCCCATCCCTTGGTCAGAAAAGCCCCCGGGTTTTAGGGGGGAAGGGAAAAGGGGGGGTTTCCCTCATGTCGTTGGTGGGTTCCTTTTGTTTTTTCGTCATCGTTCTTTTGTGTCATTTTTCTTTCCTTTGGGTGTCTGGAAGGGTCTTTTAAAGGTTTAATTAAACCCGGGGGCCCCTCCCTTTCCCAATTTTAGTTTTCGGTAACCCTTATAACAAAATTAATATGTCGGGTTTCTTTTTATTAATTCAGTTTGATCCTTTTAAAAAGGTCGGGGATCTTTGGGGAGGCACATAAAGGGAAAAAAAAAAAGGCCTAAAGGCCTTTAAAGTTTAAAAAGAATTTCCCTTCGTCTTTAGTCGGGTCGAAAGGGAAAAAGGGGGCAAGGGGCCCCCGCCCGACGATCGAAAGAGCTCGTCCTTTTTTCCCGGGGAGAAAAAATACTCCCCCCAATACTAGTGATGTTTGGGCGAGGGTGAATTTTTCTCTTGAATCCCCTTTGTACGATTAGAGGAGCCATGCTCTGGGCCAATTTCCCCCTGCCCCCCAAAACGGCCATCTTTTAAAAATGTATTTAAAAAAATACCTTTTTATCGTTTTTAAATTTCTTTTGAGTGTGTTTATTATGATGATGTTTTTACTAAGAATTTAAAGTTAGGGATTTGCGGTTTTTTAATTTTCGGGGTTGGGTTTCTAATCTTGGGTTCTTTCCCATGAGGGTTTTTTTCCGGCGAAAACAAGCCATTTAAATCCTATAATAGGGTTTTAATAAAGGGCCTCCCCAAAGGGTTTCTTTTTTTAATTTTTTTTTCAACCTTTTTTCCTAGACGATTTCGGGAAACCCATTACCCCGTAAACCAACATATTTTATTTTCTAATTTTATAAAAAATTTAACACAAAAAAAAATAAATTTTTAAACAGGTCAAAACCCCAACAGCGTGTTTTTTAGTACCCCTTATTACGCCCAATTCGCTAATCATATTCAAAATTTTTTTAATCGGGGGTTTAAAGTAAATAAAAGGGGTTTAATTAAAATTTTCTGATTGGGAAAATTGAAATTTTTCTAGGGGTACTAACCTATTGAGACTCCCCCTTTGGTGCCTGTTCCCCTGAACAAGTTTGCCCGATGTGGGGTTCTAGGGCCTCGACAGGGGCTATTTCGAAAAAAAGTCCCTCAAAAACGCCCAGGAAAAAAACCCAAAACCAATTTGACTATTTAAATTCATTTTTAAACTTATTAGGAAAAATATTCAATTACCAAATTAAAGGCCCTTTACCCCCCCATAAAAACAAAAAACCCTTGGTTTGTTGTACTTTTTTTTGGAATAAAAAACCCCTCCCCGGAATTTACGAGGGTGAGAAACGGGGGGGGCGGTTTTCTAAAAAGTTGGGTCATTTTGCGCCCCCCCTGGGGATATTGTTAGTATAAGATATAAAAACGCTTTTTGTAAGTAAAATAAAAATTAAGGGAATTTAAAGGAATATCTTTTTTTAAAGTTTTTTTTTTAAAAAATATAAAATTTTTTAATTAAAAATTTTAAAAAAAAGGGGGGTCAACGTAAGGTTTTTAATTTTTTCGGATTATGGGCGGGGAAAACCTTTTAAGGTCATAATGGGGTCCCCCTTTTCCAAAGGCCCTTTAAAAGGGGGGGGGGAGGAGGGGCCCATGCGGGTTTCAAAAACCACCCGGGGGTTTAAGGGGAAAGGAAGGGGGGTTTTTTTCCCCCCGGTCGGGGGGTCTTTAAAAATGGGCTTTTTTTCATCGTTCTTTTTGGTGTCTTTGTCATCGCCCGGGCCAGGGGGTCGTCGGGGGGGAAGGGGGAAAAAGGCCCCCGACGACGTTTGCCAGAGTTTCGCCCCCTTGGGTTGGGGGGAGAATTTATACCCCACCTCTTACTAGCTGATTTTTTTCGAGGGGGGGGCCCCTTCTTCTTTTTTGATGTTTGGCCAGAGTCGCCCTTGGGTTTTAGGGGGGAATAAACCCCCTTTTGGGTTTTTTTTAAATTTTTTTTAAACTTTTTTCTTGGGGAAAATCGTTTTTTACGATAACCCAGAGTTTATGATCAATTCAAACCCGGGGGGCCCCAGACGGAGTAAAAGGGTTAAAAAAAATTTTCCCCCAAATAAAAACGCAAAAGAGGAGCTTTTTTGGGCCTTTTTATTTCCCCTTGAAAAAAAAAATTTTTATCTTAATTTACATATTAAAAACCCCCAAATTTGGGGTTCTTTTTTAATCCCCTTTTTGGGCAAAAATTTCTAAAAAAATCTTTGGTAAAAAGCTTTTTTGAAAAATAAGTACATCTGGGACGGGTCATACAAAGATTTTTTTTTTAGAAATGTGTGACACCTAAAAAAATTAAATTTGGGAACGGGGCATCTTTTAAAGGTTCTGGGTATCACTAATCCCTGTTTGCGCGAGTTTGCCAAAACTAATTAAAAAGGCCAAAACTGTTTTCCCGATCTGACTTTTTTTGCTCTTTAAAACCCCCATTTAAATTTTGGCTCCTTTTTCCCGGGGAAATTGTTGGTTGGCACCCCGTTCGGGGACGCGGATGGTAGGCGGTGAGCCCTGCTCCCGGGCGGGGGGAATGTAAAAAGGGGCGTTCAGCTTTTTTCCGGGTTTTAAGAACTAAAGGGTTTTTTTCCCGGGCCGATTCTCATGGGGAAATCCCAGTCTCTTTTTAAAAAAAGGGCTTTGGTTCGACGCCTCGGTGGGGGATTTGGGAGTTTTGAAACGTCTAGTCCCCCTTTTGGGGTAAGTTTCAAATCTGAATATACCCTTTGGGCTATCCTAATTTTGCTAGGAATGCATTGGCATGTCACACTCCCATAGACGGCTCGTAAGGGTGTTGGGGGGATTTCTTTTGATTTTTTTAGGTCGTATTAGGGCCAAAAATTTTACACGGAAGTATGATTAAACCTTTTTTCCCGGACCATGTTTTGGATATCTCAGGGAAAAGGAGCCAACGGGGGAATTTTTCCCCAAGATTTAGTTTTCCAAAGGGGCCTGTTTAGGGGTGGGGAAAAAGGGGAATAAAAGTTTTTCCTTTTTCCCCTGACATTTTCCGGGGTTTCCCGAAGGATGAAGCTGTGGATTTCAAACCTACTCATGGTATTTTGTTCCCGGGGGTGTTTTTAAAAACCCACATACCAGCTTTAAATTTTTTCCCCTTTTTTAAATTTTTTGCAAACAGCCCCCCTATAGGCCGGGGGCCCAAACAGTTTGGCCAAATAAAACTATTTTTTCCTGAAAAAAACCCCCTTTAGGCCCAAAAAAATTTGAAAAAACTAGATTAAAAAAAGCCAGGCTTCAGATTTTACTAGTAGTTTGAGAGTAGGCCTAGCCTATTTTATCGGCTAGTCTTACGATGGTTTTTTTTGATTAGGGCTTTGGCTTTATATATGTCCCCCCCCCGGAATTTAAAATTCCTAGTAGTCCAGGACTTGACTATTAGAAGAACGCTTGAACCATATTTTTTGTGCCTACCTTCAGTTGGCCTATATTCCTGAGAGCCCATATGGCCTATTGATTTAATGGTACGTCACAGGCCTAGCAAACATAATTACCTTTGTCATGTTTGTAGCCGTCTCTTATAGTGGTGACATGCGTACCTAGCCTACAAGGCATTTGTCGCTTATCGATTATTGTTTTTTGTGTAACTTGTAATAGAATTGTATTATTATTTTCACTCGGACAATCTTATGTTTGGGTACGTGTAACCCAGGTATATCCTATGTTTAACCTGAAGACCCAGGTTGTCTAGGCCTAAGCCTATAAAGGCCCTACCTATATTCTCCTGTGATATTTCTACTCTGTGACATAAATGTTGTTAATTTGGTCAAGAGGGCTTTAGTGTCGGAGACCACTTGCACTTAGCCGCGTCAGGCTAGAACCTGACCCCCACGCTTATTTTTCCGGTAAATGCAGTGGTGGCCGAACCTTAGTCTCATTAGAGAGGCTGACCTGGTATTATGTTATGCTAATTGTGTACTCTGCTGGGTATTATTGTTTTTTTATGTTATTATTATTTGTGGTTATGCATCCTACAGAACGTCGGCACTTATCCGACAATAAATCTTTCCGATCTTTACATCTTGTGTTCTAGTATCATTATTAGTCCTTCGTCATTCCACTGTTGATACTAGTACTAGTTGGTAACCCGTTTTTAGGAATTACGTGGCGCCTAACAGCTGTACAACTACGGAAGTACGACCAGACAGACGCCACGCCCCTTTCTCCACTGAGCAAGAATCCGGAGTGTTACAAAAGGAAAATTACCTGACCAATTTTTTTAAACACCACAATATTAATTTGTATAGCCACTAATTGATGCCCACCTGTAGGCCAAACTTAAAGTTGGGGAAAAAGATAATCGCTCACGTGAAAGAGCACATTTTTCTTAGTAGATTAGTTGATATGCTGAATTACAAAATTTTTATCCCTGTATGCAACAAACAAAAACAAAATATTTTAAAGGAAAACTATTGGTCACTTCAGGGGGTTTAGTTTTTTTTTTGTTATTTGGTTAAGGACGCGTCAATCGTTGGGAGTAGAGGGAAAGTAAGGCGTCTAAAACAACGATCCGTGGATCCTAATGGATCCAAGATGGCGGCGATGACGTATTTCCGGTCACGTGACAGCCGCCATCTTGTTTCCGGCCGCCATCTTGTTTCCGGTCGCCATCTTGTTTCCTGCCGCCATTTTGTTTCCGGTCACGTGTTTCCGTCCGCCATTTTGTCCGCCATTTTGAATTTCCAACTGCCATTTTGTCCGACATTTTGAATTTCCAGCCGCCATTTTGTCCGCCCATTTTGAATTCCAACGACATTTTGAGTCCGACATTTGGAATTTTCCGGGCAGCCATTATAGGCTCTTGCCGCCATCCTTGCGCCATTTTTGCAGTACAGCCGCCATTATCAGCTCTGCCGCCACTTGGCACGCCATTTTTGTTCAAGCGCCATTTTAGGTCGACCGTCATCTGGCCGCCATTTTTGTTCTCGAGCGCCATTTCAGTTTTGCGGCCATTCTGGTTCGCCATTTAGGTTCGACGCCATTTTGAAAAGCTCTGCGCCATTTTAGTTTCGTACATCCATTCTTAGCCGTGTCCTCTTCACCAGTTATCGAATTTCTCAAAAATCAGACGCCACTTATGGCGTTCGCGCCGCTCCGTCAGCGCTCTAGTAACCATATTGTGGTACTTTGAATTATCACAGATATATTATTTTAAATTCGTTATTTATTTTCTGATTATATGGCAAGGAAAAAAAGTCGATCAGTTTTGACGGGCTCGAACAAATGAGCGTCTCGCTATCCTCGTTCTCGGAACGACCGTGGATTACTAGCTAGCCGCTTACACCCTCGGCTAGTACAATAATATGCATAGCAATAGTAATTGTTGATATATTATAGCTTCAGAATAAACCACGCATCCTCAGACGTCCCAACAGGCTATTAACTAATAGTTCTGTTAAGTGTTTTCACTCGGACCGTAGTATCAATTAGCTATGAGTCTGTGGATCCGAACACGTGATCAAAACTACCAATGAGCTAAGCGTCACGACCCGCGCTTTTTTCAATTTTAACCGTAGGGCTAAGCACCAACCAAGCCCTAAAACTCGCGGTATTCAAATAGCATACGGTGGATCCAAACCCACGTGATCTGAAACACCCATGAGGACTCATAGGTACATGACTCCGCACGAGGCTTTTTTCAAATTGGCATAAGGGCTTAAGCATCGCAGGTCATAGCCCGCGGTATTCGAATAGCATACTGGGATCCAAAATGACGTCACGGCCTGCGTTATTTTTCACAATTTACAAAAAAGGGGCATTAACCGATACAAGTTCAAACCCACAGGATGAAAAAAATTTAGGCAAAAGAGCATAACCAACAGGTATAACCCCCACGATATTCAAAATAGCATTCTGCGGAATCCAAATATCGTAGGGTTAAACAACATGAGGTAGCAAAATGTCAAACTTTTTAAATTATCAATATAACGTCACCAGGCGCGGAGGAATAACCGTCAACCATACCTAAGTTCATAACCCTCACACGTATTTAAATAGAATTTTCCGCCCCCGAATCGAATCTGTCTTAGTTAAACAACCATAACCTATACAAAATGACCAAACTTTTTAAAATTTCTAAACGAGTTGCCTGAAATGCTTCGCGCTGCCATGAAGTCCACATAACATGAAAATACAAACTTCAGCAAGAACAAATTTGTTTCTCATAAAACTCTGCATTATTATTGCATAATTGGGAAAGTCAGCATTATTATATTTACACCGGGAAATAAGAGATTGCATTCATAGACAAGTTTAAAACTTGAATATGTCATCATGTCTCATGTTACATGAAGTACGGGTGAATCAACCATGGGAAAGGATATTGAATAACACCATTTATACACTAGCAAATACATTTGACACTTTATCGTAATTGTTATGAGAGGTAACATAAACAAAGTATACATGTGTTACAGTTTTATAATAATATAGATTATCGTATTTATTCTTGTCTTAGTGATTGTTACATTTTTTTTTTGGTTTTTTTTTTTTTTTTAATTTATTATAAGAATTAAATTGAAATTTAAAGTAGAAACACAGTGCGTCCTTCATTCTTATGTTACAACATATTCTTCTTATTATTATTAAGATTTATATATTATTATTATTATAATTATTAGTATTAATATATATTGAAGCATTAATTCAATAAATCAAAAGTGTAGTTATCTTATGAACAATAGCTATTAAAATTGCAATTATATTTTCATTCTTTTACCACGAGCATGTCCCACCTCCGTATGGATCGTTGTAGTCACGCTTCAGTTAACTTTATACGAGTGGTCTCACTAATAATAAACATTATAGTGTATTTACTATTTGAATCAAAAACACCTTTAAGATATAAGAAAAATGTTCAATGATATTAAAAATTTGCCCAAACGCGAAATTAATTACTATTGAACTTCATCGTAAACAACAACGAATATTTTCTACAAGCGTAAACAAATAATCTACATTCCGTTATTAAAAATACATCGTTCGTCAGGATACCATTCTTTCAAAAAAATTATCACGCTCAATGTAATTTAGAAAGCACTTCCCAATACACCACAAGCGCTAACCCACGCTAGCGGGTCTTTAAATGTTATAATAAAATTTCGCAAAAGTATCTATACACAGATGAGAGTACAAGCTTATACATCAAATTCAGTCTTGAACAACCTACTTTGACCAAAAATATCAAGTATTTCTAAAAAGAGAATTCAAACTCCGCACTCTAAATCATTCGTATTTTATAATACACGCGTTAATAATAATATGTTGTCTTAAAATAAAATTTTTATTCACTCGTCACATTATTTTTAAAGGTCTTGTTTACGATTTAAAAGTACAGTTACTAAATCAAAATTCGAACTTTTGTTTTGTTTGAGCGCGTAGAACTTCTGTCATAGTTCAATCATAACATTAAATCAACAAAATATAGTAGAGATAGGACAAATAGATAAATCACATTAAGATACCTGGAAAAATTGTATCGACGCAAAGTGTTTAAATTTTTTCTCACACAACAAAATTATGATATTGATGTAAAAATTGCCACATTTTATCACTTTTCTCACTTGAATCCGACAAGTTTTTATTACCAAGTACCGTTTTACTTTCATTAGCATGTAAATCTGATTATAAAGCCTAACCAACAATTAAAATAATCAAATCCATGCACAGCTATAAATAGATAAATAGTCTATGGTACCTATTCGGCCCAACGGATGTTTTAAGATAAATACACTTTCTGTAATTTCTTTCACAATGTGAGATCGTATATTTTTTAACACGTTCCCAGACAGACGCATTTGTAGCATTACCTATCCCTCTCGGATGTCTTTTACGTGCCAACATTTGCTTTACCATCAGTTATATACGTTTATCAACACACACATTGGCACTTTCGTGTTTGTATCTATTGACGCTCTTTATTCTTCAAAAAATATATATTACACAATACCTTACCACGAGTGAGAGAAAAAAAAGTTTGTTTACATCTCAAACTGCATTTTAATAATACAATCGAAGATAAGTAAATAGTAGTAGATTACTATTCAGATTAAAGACAGAACCGAATCCACATAACATTATTAGTAGAGTTAAAATAAAATCGCTATTCAACAAACATTCTTACATAACATAAGTCTAATACACGTACTGATTCATCTTACTATAAATATTTCAAAGTAATCCACACGATTAATTACACAACAACAACTCTCCACGTAATATTATATTTTAACGTTAATCGAAGATTAAATATAAAAGAATCTCATTTTAAATAAAAACTACTTTGTTAGATATTTACAGCATAAGCTACGTTATCAATCAGAATTCTAAAAGTATTAATAGTTGAAATAGTACTAACATTACTATACTCTTCACACATTTGTAAGCAAGTAAACTTTTTTTGAAAATTATTCTCAACCATTCCACTATACTACACTGGTTTTCTATTTTAAAATGTAGTAAAGACTACGATGTACAAGTTTCATAAACATATTTTGAAGCAAAAATATGAAGACTACTATACCGCTACAATCTTGATCGTATACTCTAAGGTAATATTCACTATGGATGTGTTAAAACAAAATGTTTTTGCTGTTATATACCTTTCCACAACGTATAGTCGCAAATAAATTTATGTCTTATCTCACAAGTGTCATGACTACAAACAAAATATAAACCAAACGCGACTAAAGTAAAAATCAGAATTATAGTGATTCTTCATATAAAACATCTCAAGCATACATCTTCATTGAACCAAGAATAGATTACACGCAATCTTTCATAGCCGAGTTTATTCGCGCACTATAATAAATATATTTGTTCAAAATGCTTGTCGAGAGTAGTCATTGACCGTAAGATAAATATGTGGAACACTGAAATTTAAGTTTGCACAAAACACACTCAAATTTAATATGTGTAAATAATATCACGTAGGAGGTTCCAGATACAACCAAATGTCCAACCAACCTAATTTAAGTTTACACTAAACCTCTCGTTTTTTAAAATAGTTCCATATACTTCCCAGTGTCTTTTCTGCCCCATGATAAAACACTTTATTTTCAATTACTTTAGGGAGGGGCAGGTACACCTAAATATGCTTCTTTCTTGAAAAAAGGAAATTTGACTCATGATACACTCACTTATTTGATTCAACCCATTCAAGATGATTCAAACTATAAACGGTTTTTTCCTATAGAGTCCGTGTATAATTGACAAATGGTGTGAAAAAAATGAAATTCAGATTTAACCAGATTAGTTATATATTCGATAAACACAAAAAGAACACATTCTTTTAAAAGTAGACATAGATCATTTTTCACAAATTACAAAAAATACAATATTTGTTTTAAAAAAATTTGTACGTTTTTAAAATGTTTTCTCACTTAAGCAAATAAAAATAAAAACAGATCAAAATTCCTATTTAAGGTTCGGAGTGAGCTCTAACCAAATTAGAGAATGTTTGGTTTACAGATAATTGTGATCATTTCTCTGATCATTTCTTTTCTCAGATCTGCTACTAAAGTAAATTAAAACTTTTACCTAACCCTGAGAAAAAGATGATCATTGATGCTTTCGCAGTAAGCGTTAATGCCATGAAAATCAATAGACTGCATATACTAAATTAAAATTAAAACATTACTAACAATCTAGACCCTGATGGCATACGAAATATAAAAAGAAAATACTTTACAACCCATCATTACACGTTTTTCCCTACCATAAGAAAGTATAAGGTGAAAGAAAGGAATACCACTATTACAATACACATCAAATTAGAAATAATATGGGTTCATACAATTTAATTTCAAAACCGTACTAAACAAATATGGATTTAAGCACAGAAATAACCCGCTTCTGTCTTTACGTACAAGTAAAATAAATATGTATAAAAGCATTCACACGGTAGCCCGTCCCGTACAGTAGCCTCGTCACGATTAGTTTTAGCATGATTTCTACCACAATCAATCTAAGCAAGGCGTATGTCGGGTATGCTCTGTATTTCAAATAATATTAATTTTACAAAGTGACACCTTTACTTTGTCTTGTATATTTAACAACGAATATAAAAGAAATATACCAATATATAGTTGTATCAACTCAATAGCTTGTTGAATTTTGGTAAACACTTTACGTTTATAAGATATTATGTTACATTCTTTACTACTTCACAAAAGCGATAAAACACACATTCACATGACGAAGCACAGAATAGAAGTGTTATTTACTTCCTAATATTGGGCCTTTCGAAAGTGTTACATCTATTAAAAAAAATAAAACAAACGGAGTGACTATTTATGCCAATTTTCGCAAACAACCTTGTAGCTGTACACTCTAACGTGCAAATCAAGAGAGTGAGCAATCAAAAATATTTAAGAATTGCATTTCTCTAAATGTATGATCTATACAAAGTTTATAAAACTATTTATCTATCTTAAATTACAAAAGTTATTCTTATTTTTAACTACAGTCTTGTTTAAAGAACGTTTATGTAATCTAAACGGAAAAATTAAGGTCTTCTTACCAATGTCTACAACTGCTCATCCAACACAGCAAGAGCACACATATTAAAAGCTTTTTACAAAGTGAAACCTTCCGGATATGCATTGTAAAAACCAATGATAAAGTTCTCATCCCACTGTATATTAAGACTGTGTTTACTTATAATATATTTGACAGGAGGTATTCAAAGTTTAAAAAATTAGTCCGTGATCCTAAATAAAAAGTTAAAGGTATGAAATATACTATTCTACAAATAGTATTCTTCTTGAAAAAGAAATCTGTCAGGTTAAGAAAAATATAGGAATACCTTTTGAAATGAACATTTGTACCATGAATTACATCTGTTACGGTTTTTAAAATGAGGAGAATTTAATTTATATAAATGAAATGAGTAAATTGCGAGGAGTGACAAAAAACTTTGACACTAAGGATATTGTTATAGAACGAAGATCTTACTCTTTTAAACACAATCTTTTCATAAAATTAACTTGACGAGAACACATGATACACACTACTCATTAAAAGGGTAATACCAACACATCCTTTTTGACAGTTCACAATGTTCAACGTTAAACCAGGCATAAAAGTTGAAAACACTACTTTGATACGATGTCCTCATTAATATCAAGTAAAATAGAGGATATTAACCTCACTACTCTCATTTGAATTAGCAACTTAACAAAATAACTTAGCGTGGAGCGATCAAGTGGTATTAAGAGTAGATGAGATATCTATAAGATAAAAAATGACTACATATTAGCAAGTAATGATTCACAAATGGATGATATAAGCATTAGTGTGATAGATATGAATTTAGGTGTTATAGCGGTCCTATAATGTGTAATCGGACTATTTCATTATTTGTCTATCCTATTCAGTTAAAAAACAGATTAACAAGGTGAACAACGAAATAATATATTTGAAAAAAGTAATATAGCAACAACAATGCATTAAAACACACAACTTTTAACAATTCAAAAAGAAATTAAATCATTAAATTAATAATTCAAATTTAAAAAAAAGGTGTGGGGGGATAAAAAGAAAAAAGAAAAAGAAAAGAAAAGAAAAGAAAAGAAAAAGGAAAAGAAAAGAAAAGAAAAGAAAAGAAAAGTGAAGTGAAGTGAAGTGAAGTGAAGTTGAAGTGAAGTGAAGTGAAGTGAAGTGAAGTGAAGTAAAGTAAAGTAAAGTAAAAGTAAAGTAAAGTAGATAAAGTAAGATAAAGTAAAGTAAAAGTGAAAGTAAAGTAAAAACACAAGTAAAGTAAAGTAAAGTCAAGTAAAGTAAAGTAAGTAAAGAAAGCTAAAGTAAAGAAAGCAAGTAAAGTAAGTAAAGTAAAGTAAAGTAAAGAAAGTAAAGTAAGTAAAGAAGATGGGATTAAAACATCTATTAAAGAAAAAAGAAAACTCCTGCTATTAGACGACCCCAATCAAAACGAATATAGGGTTACCATTAACTCGTTAACATATATCAGGAGTATCAAACTTTCGGGAAGAACACCACCGACGCGAAGAATCTTCCTTCTTTTTAAATTAAATTAAAACATTTTAAGTTTTGAGAGGGTGGTGTGTAGTGTGGAAGTGATGTGAGGTAATTTACAATTAACTGTAGACAACTGATTAGAATTTCAATTCAACAAAAAAAAAATGCAAGTGGTTTCATTATTTTAATTTAGATTAACTTATAGTATAAGAAATACTCTGCTTTAATGTTGGTGTTTGTGAAAAGACAAAGTTTAAATGGGATACTTGAGGCAAATTGACAATAGGAATAAGTAGGAGACGCTTAAACAAAGTTTTAAATAAAATATCATTTTCTTTCCCCAGACGATTACACATACACAATTGATGGTATTCCCAGTATCAACAATCAATCATTGATCTTCATATCATTATAGTAATAATATAACAATAATAATTATATACATATAAATCAATATATGATCGACAAGGCTTTAAAATACAACCATCGTGCAATTTTCTTTTAATTTCTTCACTTCCTTTCCTTTAATTTCCTTTCCTTCCTTTCCCTTCCATTTCATTCTTGTGTTTCATTTCTCCCTTTCTTTTCTGTATTTTTCTTTCCTTTTCCTTTCTTTCTTTTCTTTTCTTTTCTTTTCTTTTCTTTTCTGTTCTTTGCTTTTCTTTTCTTTTCTTTTCTTTTCTTTTAATTTTCTTTTCTTTTTCTTTTACCCACCACCTTTTTTGTTAAATTTGATTATTAATTAATGAATTTAATATTCTTTTTGTGAATTTGTTAAAAAGGTGTTGGTTTTTTAATGCTATTGGTTGTTGTAATATTACTTTGCAAAATATTTATATTTCGTTGTTCACCTTTGTTAATTGTTTTTCAATGAATAGGATAGACAATAAAAATAAATAAGTCATTACACATTATACCGCGATCATCCAATCATATATATCAACATAAGCTTATATTCATCCCCCCCCAATGTGAATCAATTACTTGTTAATATTTAGTCATTTTTTATTTATAGAGATATTCAATCTACATTAATTACCACTTGATCTACTCCCGCGAAGTTATTTTGTTAAAAGTTGCCTATTCAAAGAGACGGTGAGTTAATATTCCTCATAAGTTTTACTTGTATTAATGCGGACCTCATAATCCAAGGTAAGTGTTTCAATCTTGTAGCCTGTTAGTGTGAACATTGAAACGTCAAAAATAACGTTTTACCTTATAATGTATTTGAGGTTTCGTCAAGATAAGTTATGAAAGATAATTGTGTTTAAAAGAGTGACGATATCGTTCTAACAATATCTTAGTGTCAAATTGTTTTTTGTCCAATCCTCGCAGATTTGACAGTCATTGCATTTCTAAAATTAATTTCTCTCATAGCATACCGTAAACCAGATGAATAGATCATGTACAAAATGTTACAACTTTCTAAAGGTATCTGATATATTCTTTAATGACAGGATTCTTTCAGAACTATTTAGAAAGTAGATTTCATAAACTTTAACTTTTTTATTTTAGGAAACGTACTAATTATTTAAACTTTAGAACCATCCGTCAAATATATAAAGTAAACACCAGTCTGTAATACAGCGGATGAGAACTTTATCCGTGGTTTAAACAAATGCAATACGGGAAGTTTCACTTGTTTAAAGAGCTTTAATTACGTCCAACGTTGGTTGACTGAGCAGTTGAGACATTGTTTAAAGAAAGACCTAAATTTTTCCGTTTAGATACATAAACGTTCTTAAACAAGACTTATGTTTAAAAATAAGAATAAAACTTTGTAATTAAGAAAATAGAAATATTTTATTAACCTTGAAGATCATACATTTATATAGATAATGCCACTTCTAACACATATTTGATTTGCTCACTCTCTTGATTTGCACGTTTTTCTAGAGGTACAGCTACAAGGTTGTTTGACACAAAAATGGCAAAATAGCCATAGAATCACTCCGTTGTTATGTTTTTTAAATAGATGTCACACACTTTCCGGAAAGGCCCAAATATAAGGCACCGTAAATAATCACATCTTCTTCCATGGTGATGTGTGTCTTATCGCTTCGAAGAGTACAAATGTAAATAAAAGACTCTGATTAAACGTAAAGTTTACCAAAATTACACCAAGCTAGGAATGTTGATACAACTATAATAGTGATATCTCTTTTATTTCTTTTAAATATACAAAGGACACAAGTAAGGTGTCTTGTTAAAATTAATATTATTATGAAAACAGCATAGGACAGACCACTTTCGTAGACTTGATTGGTGTAGAAAATCATGCTAAACTAATCGTGACGATGCTAACAAGACGGTGGAAAAAACCTTGCTACCTCAGTTAAATGCTTATATACAGATTTATTTTACTTGACCGTAAATACAGAACCCGTGTGTGCTTGTGATTTTGCTTAAAATCCTTATAATATTTGTTTAACAGTAGTTTAAATGTATAAAATTGTATGAACCCATATTATTCTAAATTGATGTATGCTATAGTGATTCCCTTTCTTCACATTATACGCTTTACTTATTTAGGAAATAACCGTTAAAATGATGGTGGTAAAAGTATGATTTATTCTTATTATATTTTCCAGCGCTATATTGTCAGATTTTTAGTAATGTATTGAATTTTAATTTTAGGATATGATTATTGATTTCATGGCCATAAACGACTCTCGAGAAGCATTCAATTCATCATACTTTTTCAGGGTTAGGTAAGTATATACTTTAATCGCTATCTGAGACCAAGAAAATGACGTAAGAAATGATGCAAATTATCTTTAAACACAAACATTCTCTAATTTGGTTAGAGCTCACTCCGGAACTGGAAATGAATATCTATGATCTAGGTATTTATTTTTTATTTGTTAAAGTGAGAAAACATTTTAAACACTTACTAAATTTTTCATTAAAACAAATATTGTATTTTTTAATTATGATTGAAAAATGAATCTAAACACTTCTCAAAAGAAGGTGTCTTTCTTATCGAATATGGAACGGAACTGTTAAATATTGAAAGTATTTTTATCACACATTCGTGTCAATATACGGACCTACCGTCAGAGCACACACAAAAACCGTTTAGTTTGAATCATCTTAGGAAGGGTGGAAATAAATAAGTGAGATGTATAGAATCAAAATTTCCTTTTTTTCAAGAAAAAGCATATTTAGGTTACCCCCACCTCCTAAAGTAATTCGAAAAGAAGTGTTATTTCCAATAGAGTATAATAATACACGGAAAGTATAAAAACTATTTTAAAAACGACGAAGGCATTAGTGGAAAAATTAAATTAGGAGTTGCGGACATTTAGTAATTTATCCGAACGGTGAATTATTACTACATATATAAAAATTCTGAGGGTGTTTTGTGGAACTTAAATGTCAGTGAACGCGACAGTGTCCGACATAGTTATTTTACTGATCAATGAGTACTTCGAAAAATCATTTTGAACAAAATATATTATTTCATTTCGCGCAATAAAACATCGGAAATGAAAATTGCGAGTAAATTATGTTTCAAGAATATGTACTTGAGATGTCTGTTTTATGAAGAATTACTATAATTCTAGAATTTATACTGAATCGCGTTGTTTTATTGTTTTGTAGTCAGAACATTGTGAGATAAGACAATAGATGTATGTTCGACACGTGTGTGTGAAAACGTATTATAAACAGCAAAACATTTTGTTCTATAAGCAAATCAAGAGTGATATTACTAATAGCGTAAACGATCAAGAATTGATAAGCGTACAGTAGTCTATATTTATCTTCAAAAATAATGTTATGAACTTGTACATCCGTAGCTACTCCCTTCTCAATTTAAATAGAAAAAACCAGTGTAGTATATGGACAAAGGTTGAGAATAATCCCCCAAAAAAGGTTACATGCTTACGAAATGAGGGACGAGTGATAGGAAGATATATTAACATTTTCAACCTATAAACTACTTTATAGGAATTCAGTAATTGATCGAAGTAGTTATTGCAGTAAAAATATCTAACAAAGTAGTTTATTTAAAAATGAGGATTCTTTATTTTAATCTTCGATAACGTTAAAATATAATATACGTGGAGAGTTGTTGTTTTGTAAGTAAACGTGGGGAATTACTTTTAAATAATTTATAGTGAGCGATCAGTACGTGTATTAGACAATTATGTAGTAAGACATGTAATGTTGAAGTAGCGTTTTATTAACTCACAATAATGTTATTGATTGGTATCTGCTTCAATACTGCAATAGTCATAGTTATAATATTTACTTAGCTTTCGATTATTATTAAGCCAGTTTGAGAAAACCAAATAACTTTTCTTTTCCTACATTAGTGGTAAGTATTGTGTCATAGTATATATTTTTGTACGAATAAAATAGCTCAATGAAGAATACAAAAACACGAAAAGCAAAAGTCTTTATAAAAACTTATATAACGATGGTAGCAAAATGTTTGCACTTAAACTAAACATAGCCTAGAGTGATAAGTAATGCTACAAAAATTATCATCTGAGATGTGTTAATAATATAATATAAAGCGTAGCCACATTTGGAAAGAATATTACTGCTAAGTGATATTATCTTTAAAACATCGTTTGCCCTAATAGTTACCATAGACTATTTATACTATTATAGCTGTGCCTGAATTTATGATATATTTATGTTGTCAGGACTCTAAACCAGTTACAATGCTAATGACCAATAAAAACGATACCTTGTAAATAAAAAACTGTCGATTCAAGTGAGAAAACGTGAGATTAAAATGCTATTATCAATGGTCTACAATAACAATATCATTAATTTATTTGTTGAGAAAAATTAAACACTTGCGCACGATTACAATTTTTCAGGTAACTATAATGATTTATTCTATTCCTATCTCTATTATTTGATTTAATTGATTATGATGTAAACTAGAGACAAAGTCTACGGCTCAAACAAAACTAAAAATTTCGTAATTTTTATTTAGTAATGCTACTGTTAAATCGTAAACACCTTTACAAATTAAGTGGACGAAGGTGAATAAAACATATTATTTAAGACAACATATATTATACGCGGATTCTAAAAACAATGATGTAAGTGTAGTTTCGAATTCTATTTATGAATACTTGATATTTATTTGGTCAAAGTAGGCAGAGTGTTCAGAAAATTTGGTGATAACTGTACTCTCATCTATTGTATCATACTTTTTGAATTTCTATAAATAAGTAACATTAAAGAAAGAAAAACGCTAGGCGGGGGTTAGCTTTTGTGGAAGCGGAAAGGGCCTTTGTTCTAAAATTAAAATTAAGCGTCGGATAAATTCTTAAAGAATGGTATCCTGAACACACGATGTATTTTGTATAACGGAATGCAATATTATTAGTTTCATCGCTTGTAAAAATATCGTCTGTTGTTCTACTATAAGGGCAATAGTATAAATTCGCACTTGGGAAATTTTGGTAACTATCCATACATTTGTTCTACTATACACAAAGTTTTGATGTCAGATATCGTTAAATACGAAAATAAATGTTTTTAATAGGGAGGAACACTCAGTATAAAGATAAAATGAAGCGTTGACTACAACGCTATCCATAGCTACAGGGGACATGCTCGTGGGTAAAGAAATAGAAAAAATTGCAATTTGAAGCTATTGTTCATAAGATAACTACAACTATTGATTAAATGATATTGCTCAATATAGAAAAGTAATAATAATAATAGATAATAATAATAATAATAATAAAATAATAATAATAATAATAATAATAAAATAATAAAAAATAAAATAAAATAATAAAAAATAAATGATATAAAGAATAATAATATGTTTTAACTAAGAATGAAGGACCATTGGTTTACTACTTTACATTCAATTAATTCTACGTTAAAATAAAATAAAAAAAAAAATTAAAAAAAATAAAATAAAAAACCATAAATCACTTTACAAAGAATAAAATACGATAACATATACATTATAAAATGTAACAAAATATAACTATTTATGTGTTACCTCAACGATTTATCAAGAAAGTGTAAAAGGTATTCGCCATAGTTGTATATGATTATTCCTATATCCATTTCCCCGCAAGGGTAAACTCGGAGGATAATTTCAGTGGTTAGAAGCATGACATATTCAGTTAAACTTGTCTGTGAATGCAACACTCTATTTCCGGTGAAATATAAAATTGGCTGAACTTTTAATAGCAGAGATTTATGAGATAGGACATAATACCTTGATGCGTTGTTTTTTCAAGTTGCACATGTCGGGTGGTATGATGACACTCGTGGAGGAAATCGAAATAGCTAGGAAGCGCAGCGAAAGCATTATTACATTCACTGTTAGTTTAGAAATTATAAAAGGTTTTTCGTTCCATTGGATCCACATTTCTAAAAATAGTTGTCGCTCTAGGACCAATGGAGAGTATAATATACAATCTATATTGGGACCGTATATTTGGATCCACAGTCATGCTATTGACATACCGCCTGGCAGAATGACCTGAGCTTAAGCCCTATATGCCAAATATGAACAAAAAAAAAAAAAAACAAAAGCGAGGGGTCATGTCACCCTATCGTTTCATGGTGTTTGTTTAAGATAACGTGGGCTTTGGATCCACGTAGCTATTCGAATACCGCGAGTTATGGCTTGGTTAGGTTGCTAAGGTCCTTCTCGTCAAATTTGAAAAAACGCGCGGGTCGTGGACGACTTAGCCGCACATGGATGTTTAAGACACTGTGGGTCGGATCCACAGGACTCATAGCTAATTGCATACTATGGTCGCCGAAGTAAAACACTTAACAGAAGCTATCTAGTTAATAGCCTGGTGACGTATGAGGAGGAGTGGTTTATCTGAAGCTCATAATAAGTATACAATATCCATTGCCATGCATTGCGTCTTGCTAGGCGCGGTTTAACGCGGCGAGCTAGGTAATCCAGGTGTCCGAGTGAACACTGTTCGCGAGACACGGTAATATGACATTTTTTCAAGGTCGCTTTCAATGGAAATAAATCATGAATGAAAAAATAATTATCAGACAGAAAAGTATCAAAGTACCAAAAGTGGTTACTAGAGTGCGCGGAGTGCGCGGGACGCCCAAGAAAGTGGCGCGATATTTGAACATTTGAAAGGGTGACGAGGACACGGCAAAGATGACGACACAAACACTAAAATGGCCACGGTCAGAGCTAACTGTGCGCATCGAACAAAAATTGCGGCACCAAGATGGCGTCGACCCTAAAATGGCGGCCAAGATGT
The DNA here is from genome assembly GCA_024449915.1 of Sweltsa coloradensis. Classification (NCBI taxonomy): domain Eukaryota; kingdom Metazoa; phylum Arthropoda; class Insecta; order Plecoptera; family Chloroperlidae; genus Sweltsa; species Sweltsa coloradensis. The sequence continues at coordinate 73,022 of JAMZAV010002428.1, read as the reverse complement.
CGTGCAAAACTATAATGGCTGCTCGCACAAAAATGGCGGCCAAGATGGTCGGTCGACCTAAAATGGCGGACTCTGAAACAAAAATGGCGGCCCAAGATGGGGCGGCAGAGCTAAAATGGCAACGGAAACACAAATGGCGGGACAAAATGGCGGCTGCATTCAAAATGGCGGCCAAAATGCGCGGTTGGAAAATCAAAAATGGCGGTTGGAAACTCCAAAGATGGCGGGAGCAAAAAATGGCGGACGGAAACACGTGAACCACGGAACACAAAATGGCGGCACCGGAAAAACAAAGATGGCGACGGAAACAAAATGGCGGCCGGAAACAAGATGAGTACGGCTGTCACGTACGGAAACACCGTCATCGCCGCCATCTTGGATCCACTGGATCCACCGTCACATGAACGGGCCTCAGACGCCTTACATTTCCCTATACTGTTGGGTCATAATGAACCACTTATCTAGCCTGGGGAGGGGGGAGGAGAGTCCATGGCTGGTCAGAAAACCAGCCATTGGGTAAGGGAGGAAAGGGGGGTTTCTCACGTCTTTGTTTCTCATCTTGTCGCATCGTCGTCGGGGGAGTCGACCAAGGAAGGGAGCCTTGTCCCCGACGACGATTTGACCAAGGTCGCTTCAGATTCGGGGATAATATACTACCTTCCACCCGTTCTTCATACTAGACTGATGTTTGCGAGGTAGACGTTTCCTCTGAATCGCTTTTACGATAGCGAGCACATGCTCTGAAGCCAATTCTACCCCTGGCCAGACCTCTATAGAATGTCAGGTTTTAGACGACACCGTGAAGAAATCTCGGTTGGGGCTTTCATGTTGTGCCCCATGTAGAATGGGATGAGCGAAGCAGAAGACTTTAAATTGCACTGACACCCCTCAAACATTTTGGTCCGATTTTTTTTGTTTGTTGTTTTTTGGTTGTTTTTCTGTAGTTGTTCGCTCCACGGGGGCAAACTGCATATGACGATCTTGATGAAAATTGGAGCGGGAACCTCATCATCGTTCACATGGTCATAATCGGTCGGTCGGGAGTCCTTCAAGAGGGCAGGGGTGTGATCCCCGCCACACGGACACGATTCACACAGAGCTCGCTCTTTAATTCCGCAAAAATATCACCTACGTTAGGATTTAAGCAGCCAATACATCACCGATATGATGGTTCAAAAAAACGCAAGGAGACGCAATGCGCTTAACCTCAGGGTCAAACTCCAAGCCGCAGTGATATCTAAAAGCTAATAATGTTAGTGAAATTTATTGTTACTTAGTATCATCGTATATGAGTTTATCAAACTGTATTTTTTACTTTTTATATATGTGTTTTGTTTAATTTGGATATAAGGGTGCGTCTACTGTTAGGGAATTAAAACGCCTCTCTACGCCTAGGGAAAGTGTACGCCCAAAGGAAAGGGTGGGTGTCCTCGACGACGAATTGCCAGAGTCACCTCTAGTTCGGGGAAGTTAGAATGTTACTTCCCTCTTTCTAGTAGATGTTGCACCGAGGTAAAGTTTCTTTGAATCGCCTGTTTTGTTATTACAGAGCAGCTCTAGTTGGTTTATTGGATAATGTCGCGGTCACCGTTAGGTCATAATGGTACCCATCGGACCCTAGGAGGGGGTTGGCGGGGAGGAGTCCATGCTGTAGACATAGCCAGGGTAATGGGAGGACAGGGGAGTTCTCACGTCACGGTCGAAATTATTCTTTGTCCATACGTTCGTGGTCGGTGTCATTGTCGTCATCGTCGCTCGAGGTTCGTCAAGGGAAGAGGGCAAGTTCCCCAACGACACGATGTCAGTAGCCTGCAGTCCATCTGGAGAGTAAATACTACCCTTTCATACTAGCTGATGTTTGCGAGGTGGACTTTTCTCTCAAATCGCCTTGTAGGCGATGGGCCAAATTCTACCCTAGGCCCAGACTGGGGAAAAGAAATACACAGGAGTCCCCGATTTCATGTACATTTTATCCCGGCTATAGCCGAGTTAGGTGGTCTAAAGTGCGTTATAACTCCGAATCCAAATTGATGAAGACATCCGCTCGACCGGGGATAAGAAAATACGTAAACAGCAGGCGGCGACATTTTAAATTTTGCATCATGTGTTAAAAAAAACCACAAACAAAAAAAAACTAGGAAAGAAAAGTAGTCCTATTACTCTCATCAAAACAAGTCAGAAACCGTCCGGGCCTAGGCCAAGAATGTAGAAATTATCATAATACACAGTGTAGGCTAAAGTATTAGGCTATAGGATACATTCAATTACATGCGAACATAAAACACGTTTGACAGCCTCTAGGCCCTACTTTAGGGCAAACCCTAGACCTGCACGACCGTGTTCCGACACATGCCCACCACAAATAACTAGTTTTGATACTAAAAGCCTAATGCAGATAAAGAATGGTATAATAGTCCTAGGCTATTCCAAATTACGGCAAAATATGCCTTTCTTTTCTTTAAATGAATTCACGCAATCTCTGTCCCAATGAAAAAGGTAAAACAAAAGATGGTGGAATTTTTCAGTGGTTCTTTGCTAATTGCGATTTCATGGCTTAATGCAGTGGAAAATAACATTTGTTGTGTCTGTTTTTGCATTGGAAATTTTGTTTGGAGAGGGTTGCCAGACTTAACCAGGCCTTATCCTGCCATGCTGCATTATCCGCCCTATACCACCTATACCGGGAAAAATGACATGAATCGGGGCCAGAGGGCAAAACTACAGTGCTGGTCGAGCGTTACCCGGGTTTAAACCCCGTCGAGCCCTTTAAATCCCGACTGAAGGTTTTGGTCCGGGGGTTTTTCTCAATCGTTATGCGAATGCAAGTATTGAGTCCTCTGAACAGCCTGGACGGGAAACACATTGTCCTACCCGCTCTAGTCAGACTTGTGAGGGGCAGTGAATCGCAAACTTTCATTGTGCGGTTGTCATTGACCACTAAACAAACCATAATCAGTGAGATATTTAATTGCATAACGTCACCGCGTGTTGTCTGATCAGGGCGGGGCTGTTACAAGAAATGGCAAATATTTTTGGTTTGGAGTTTATTCGTAGGTCTTTTCGCTCCACTCTAGGTAGACGTTATAGGCAGGAGAACCACTTTGTGATCATAGCAACACAAAGAGAGGGGGGAAAGCAGGGGGTTTTCACGTATCGGTTTTTATTATCTCTGCCAACGTCGTTTTGTCATATTTGTTGTCGCGGATAAGTCGTTATGGGGTGGAAGAGGGATCTTCGAACGACTAGGGGACAAACGGATGTCAGGAGGACAGATCAATGTTGAGGAATATCACTAATTCCAGCGATACCACCATGTATATAACGTGAGAAAAAACTAGGGCGTTTCAACCGGTGTTTCCTATGCGCTGCTGTGACATTGAAATTTAAATGAAAGGGTTAATGGTGTTATTAATGATCATATTGTTTAAATTGTATATATAGGAAAAAAAATGTATAGTGATTACAGTTAAGCAAAATAAAATTTATTATTAATGAAGGAAATAATAGAGTACAATTTTGTATGATGTGTCTGCATTTTTGTGTTCCAATTTGTTTTTGGGTTTTTGCACCACATCCCAAGATGACTGTCGGCAAATCCTACAATCGTTGTTGTATCCACTCTTGACATCTGGAACGGGAACTAGAGGAATCACGTCCGGACGTTTAGGAAGCTTCCTTAGAGCCTGATCAGCGTGTCATTCCTTAGCCCACTTGTCCAGGTTCCAGCAAAGACCGACAGTTTTGGTGGGGCGCTAAGCGCTCGACTCTGATTCGGGGGGTTTCCGTTTATTTGGATTAAGACCCCGTCAACCGTTGGGGTCATAATGCCCCACTCTAGCTAAGGGGGGGGGGAGGAGGGCCCATGTGGTCAGAACCAGCCACGGGTAAGGAGGAAGGGGGGTTTCTCACGTCGCGGTCGTCATTGTCTTCGTCATCGTTCGTTGTGTCATTGTCATCGTCGCCGGGGGGTCGTCAAGAGAAGGGGGCAAGGCCCCGACGACGATTGCCAGAGCTCGCCTCTAGGTTCGGGGAGTAATATACTCCCCGTTTACAGCTGATGTTTGCGAGGGGGACTTTTTCTCTTGAATCGCCTTTTACGATTAGCAGAGCCATGCTCTCGGGGGGGGAAAGGTCCCGGATTCGAATCCCGTCGAGCCCGGCAATCCGGGACTGAAGGTTTTTTCCGAGGTTTTCCTCAGTCCGTTAAGGCGAATGCAAGGGTTTGATTCCTCTTAAATAGCCCCGGAACCCCTTTCACAATTTCCTATCCTTTACATACCTAGTTCACCTGAAGAGGGGCTAATTGCACCCTATAACAGGTTTCCCACGATAAAAATTAATAAATTATCCAGCAAAACTCTATTATAGAATCCTTAGAGTTCAGTTGTTTTTAAATTGAATTGGAGGTTGTTTACCAAAATATGATGACTTGAATACATGAGTTTTATGGCTTGAAATGAGCTCAAGCTATCTGAACACAAAAGGTATTCTCCACAAACGGCAATGTAAAGCGAATAATTCGGCAGCGAAATCTGCCACTCTTGTCTAGGGGATAAGGGGAGAATGTCACATGCCGTCAAAACTAGCCACAGGTATTTGGGGAGGAAGGGGCGGTTCTCACGTCGAGGTCTCCATCGTCGTTGTCTTCGTTCGTGTCGTCATGATCATTGTCGTCGGGGCGGTCGTCAAGCGAGGAAGGAGAAAAACAGTGGCCCCAATAATAATTTACAACAACTTTAAAGGATAGCGTTAATTAGAAGAATTTGTTTTTTTTATTTAATTTGTTTTCCCAAAATTTTATTAAGAGAGTATAGGACATGCGTTTTTGGCAAATTGTTGGCCCCGCTTCCCGGACTGACCCCAAAAGGTGTCACAAATGTCACAAATGTGGAAATATAGGGCTCTTCAGTAAATACATGTCCAAATTTTGTTTTAAAAAAATTTTATTGTTTTTGTTTATTTGGATAAAGGACGCGTCAAACCGTTAGGTCATAATTGCACCACTCTAGCCTAAGGGGGGTGGGGTTGAGGGGTCCATGCTGGTCAGAACCAGCCACGGGTAAGGGGAGGAATGGGGAATTCTCACGTCGCGATCGTCATCGTTTTGGTCACCCATTCGTTGTGTTATGTGTATTATGTGTTATCGTTGTGTTTATTTATTTATTTATTTATTGTCATCGTCGCGGGGGGTCGTCAAGAAAGATGGCAAGGCCCCCCGACGCGATTGCCAGAGCTCGCCTCTAGTTTGGGGAGTAAGATACTCCGCTCTTACTAGCTGATGTTTGCGAGGTGGACTTTTTCTCTTGAATCGCCCTTTACGTTTAGCAGACCCATGCTCTGGGCAATTCTACCCGGGTTCAGAAGGGGGAAAAATATTTATAACAATAAATGTTTTTTTACGAATTTTGATTATGTTAAGAAACTTCAAAATCGACAAAATTCGTGATTTTAAATTTTGAAAATTTATTACTGCAGGGTCGTCCATGTATGCTTCAATGACAACCATTTGCAAAGTTTCATATACTTCGGATGCATCTTGGCTGAGCGAGTAGCTATTTTCTAACTGCCAAATGTGTCCATTCCCTCTTAAATGAAATAAGAATATAAAGACTTAAGTGATAACATTCATGTTTCTAATTATTTGGTTCTAAAAGTTAATTTTGGAAATATTTCTGTTTGAATAAATAATTTCAAGAAGGAAACTGAATAGACCTAACATTGTCGCCATTCTCACAATTACTTTGAGATTTATTCATATATTTGGTTTGTTTTGGCTTCAGGGCACGTTTACATTAAGGTCAAATTGCAAAGGACCAGACAGGGCAAGAAGTTTCTCAAGTCGTGTTTCCATCGTTATTGTTATCTTGCTTTTTGTCATAGTCGTCGTTGTTGTCGTCATCGGCAATGTTGTCAAGGGAAATGGGGAGAGATCCCCGACAACGACTGCCAAAGCTCACCCCTAGTTTGGTTTATGTGCGCGTCAACCGTTAGGTCATAAAGCGTTACTCTAGCCTAGGGGTTATTTGGAGCAGGGGCTCAGGCTTATCAGAACCAACCAAAGGATGGGGTTCTGACGTCGCGGTCGTCATCGTCTTTGTCAACTTTTGTTTTCTCATGTCATCGTAGCGGGGAAATGTCCCGCCGACAATGGCCAGAGCTCGCCTCTATTTTGGGGAAAGAAAAGTTTTGTTTTTGTTTTGTTCCTAGCCTCTAGTTTAGGGGAGTAAAACTAGTGAACTAACCTTCCTTCTAGCAGATGTTTACGAGGTGGACTTTTTCTATTGAATTGCTTTTACGGTTAGCAGAGCCAAGCCTAGGGCCAATTCTACCCCAAAAGCAGGCGGCGTGGGAAGAAATAGTATTGTATACTGCACGAATATTATGAAATACGAAATGACGACGACGACGACGTGAGAAACTAGGGCGCTTCAACCGGTTAGGTCATATTGCGCCGCCTGTGAATGAAAGTAAATGAGAAGAGTTAATGCAGGTATGTTTGATGATTAGATTGTTTTCAAAGTGTATAAATAACAAAATAAATTGATGATGAAGAAAGTAATAGCAAAATAAAAGTTATGTGAACCTTACTAGGGCGCTAAACCGGTTAGGTAATATTTCGCGGCCTGTTATATTAAAAGTAAATGAAATGAGTTAATGGTGTGTTTGCTGACTATATTGTATTCTAAGTGTTTATATTTTAAGTTTAAGACTTGATCGTTTGTATGTTTGTGATGGTTATAACACTTATCATATTTTAAAAATATCTTTGTTATGTGGGAAACCTGTCCAGGGTGCAATGCATGTTCCTCTTCAGGTGTCAACAAGGTAAATTGGCGATTGGACAATTGTTAATTGATGCTTGAAGGCTGTTTATGAGGACTTAATACCTAGCCTGCGTAATGTCGACTGAGTTTTTTTTATTTTTTTGGTTTATTTGAATTAAGGACGCGTCAACCGTTAGGTCATAATGCACCACTCTAGCCTATGGGGGGGAGTAAGGAGGGGCTCATGCTGGTCAGAACCAGCCACGGGTACGGTGAGGAAGGGGGTTTTCTCACGTCGCGGTCGTCATCGTCTTTGTCATCGTTCGTTGTGTCATTGTCATCATCGCCGGGGGGTCGTCAAGGGAAGGGGGCAGATCCCCGACGACGATTTCCAGAGCTCGCCTCTAGTTTCTGGGAGTAAGATACTCCGCTCTTTCTAGCTGATGTTTGCGAGGTGGACTTTTTCTCTTGAATCGCCTTTTACGATTAGCAGAGCCCTGCTCTGGGCCAATTCTACCCCCTGGCCCCGACGGGGGTGAATGGGAATGTTCCGAGTTACTCGAAAACAGGTTCGCTCACTTGTCTAACATCAACTTTAGCGTTTTCTTGTAACTTAATGGCAAATGTAGTTTTTAATAATTGTATTGGTACATAAGATCGTAATGATATACGCGTTTATGAAAGTCCACTCTGCCTTAATAAGTAGAGCAAGTACAAGTACTGAGATGCGATTTTTTGCTTATAGTACTCTGACCTTCATATCTGATACACAATTATTTAACGACACGTGTGCCATACTTAACAAAATACCACAGCAATAATACCACCCTCCGAAATTTAAATATTTTAATTAATAGGTAAGGGGCCCGGCGCCTCCACCAACAATGCTATTCTTATGGAGTTTCAAAATTTTCTCGCTCTACCCGGTTTCCTCCCCCAAATACGTATCACAATACTGCTATATTAATCCCTTTGTTTATGACGGAATACGGTAAATTAGACTTCATTATGATAGAATAACGACTGTCATGTGCATTTAATTCCAAATATCAACACCTACTCAGTCACAGAACTGGTTTAAACCGACCAAGCCAACACTGCAGGCGCCGACACCATCGACGAGCGAACATTGACCAACTATAAAGACCGGCGAATTTAAGTAGGAAACACCGATCTATCAAGCTGGACACGATTCCAGCCTGTGGACAGCACCAGAATCAACAAGGCTATTTCTGAACAACCTTAGAATTTTTTATGTTCCTCATTGCTAGGAAGGCTCCAAAGTCACCGTTTACAAATTCCTTATCCAAGAACAGATTAAAGTCCAAATCAGAAGAAATTACTCTTGCCTAGAGCGGGAATCGAACCCTAGACCTACTGCACTGGAAGCAGGGACGTTAACCACAAGACCAACGAGCCACACAATAATGTACACCCTCTATGAAAACGACAAAATCGACCGACAAATCCGAGTGGTGGAAGTTAAAGTTTGAGGTTTAATAGGTCTAAGGGCGCGTCAACCGTTAGGTCCTATTGCGCTTCTTGTGATAATGAATGTTGACGAGATCATGTAATGGTGTGTTTGATGATTAGATTGTTTTCTAAGTGTATAAATAACAAAATAAAATGATGATGATGATAGTAATAGCAAAACGAAATTGATTTATGTGAATAAAAATAAAGAAATTAAAAAAATGTATGTGATTTAAATTAAATGTTGTTAAATAGATTACTTTCGATGAGAAATTTAATAAGTTTGAACTTGGATCAGTTCTTGATGGCTTATGGCTTTTCACAATTCCATTTAAGTAAATTTTTGTTTTTGTTTGTATGTCCAATACCAAGTTTTACTTTACTTTTGACAACTTGTATCGTACCGCCGTACTAATTTTTTTAAATAAATTTTTTCAGTGTGTTCGAACACGCTGCTATTTATAATTGTCTTCTTTTCTTTTGTGCAAACTGTGTCACACCATCGTACTACTTTATTAGGCCCTTTCGCGAATGCCTTTTATATTCGCGTTGATGGACGAGCGTAGGTGGCGTCCGCGTATTTCCCTGCATTCCTCCATTAGTCAATAAATTGTAATAGTGCGATATCCATAAAATAAATTTATTTGATTGTACTTAAATTCATGCCATATTCACAGGTTTTGAAATACTCTGAAATATAGGATTAGCTTGTCCGGTAAAAAGCCAACAAAGAGTCTTAAACATGGTTAAAGCACTAACAATCAAAACAAAACACATTAAAGCGAACGAAAATCATGCACAAATTTTTACTCGTGGGTAAGTCATTGTCAAATTGAAGTATTCTCTTTGTTCGCTACCCTCACTAGGCTCATTCTATTACTGCTCATTTAGATTACGACGAGCTTTAAGCACATAATTACTTGGTTACGGTTTAATCAATGTTGTGTATTCGGTTGTTGTATTGGCATATCATTTACCAATAACTTATGTTGTGAAGTGGGAATGTCTGGTCTAAAAAGTTGTTCAACATTCATATTATATAACTTACAATCTCTTGCTTTAGTCTACCTATTTTCAAAATCAATCAAAGTTTTATTGGCGTGATAATTTTAAAGACAATGTTGATTATTTAACATTCTACAATGGCCGTCTGGCTGTGCTTTATATCTTGAGATGTTTATTGCATAGATACAAGAAAAGTTTTTTATTATAGAACAAATATCGTGACGAATAATCTGTGAGACTACCCAAAACTGATATTTATTTACCAATGAAGTTTGTCATTGTATGTGTGGGATAATGAAGGTCTGTGAGCCGCAGTCCTCTGGCCCCTTATTGAATAGCAGGCTTTGTCAGCCTTTCCTGTGAATGGTAGCTGGCGAGGGTTGTGGACTGAGGCCAGACAGACTGTTCCCCTCAATGGAAGAATGTCGGCCGAAAAGGTATCTGGTTTACTCGCACTCGTAAATCGAAAAGACATCTGCTTTACCTGCATCCGACCATTCGTCTTTCTTTTCACCACTGTGGAATAGTCTTAAGATATGCAGAGTCATGCTCTGTGCCAAATTGTACCCCGGGCACAAAATAGGTGCTAAATTTATATAACTTTTAAAAAATCAATAAATTCGTTCTTATAATATCCACTAAATCATATAACATTTCAGTGGAGGACTGAACTTTAGAGCAGACCAAGTCGACGAGCGAACAATGGCCCCTCAGAGAATGTTTGATATTAGACTGTTATGTTCTTGTTCTGAGGAAGGACAGGATCTTGGCAGTAATATAACTGCAGGCCATCTTCTGTTAACTTACTCGGAACACAGGACCAAGGTTTAACGTATTCCAAACTTTCACTCCTTCTTGTTGCTCAAAGCGGCTTTAGGTGACGTGAGAAACTAGGGCGCTACAACCATGAGCTACAGGTCATATTGCGCCGCCTGTGATATAATAAATAAAGTGTTAAATGTGTTGTTTTTGTGTTAGTTAGTATACACGTTTACAATTGATTATTTTAATAAAAATAATGGTGATAAAAGTAGAAATCTTAGTTATGTGATTGTGTCATAATGCGCCACTCAAGCCCTTAGGAGATATGGAGAGGAAAGTCCCATGTTGGTCAGAACCAGCCACGGGTAAGGGGAGGAAAGGGGGGCCCCAAGACTTGGTAGTCATTGTCTTCGTCATCGTTCGTTCTATCTATCATTGTCGTCATCGTCGTCGAGGGGTCATCAAGGGAAGGGGGCAAGGTCCCCGAAGACGATTGCCATAGCTTGCCTCTATTTTCAGGGAGTAAAATACTACCCTTCATACTAGCTGATGTTTTCGAGGTGGACTTTTTCTCTTTCCTCGCCTTGTACGATTAGCCGAGCCATGCTTCTGGGCCAGTTACTACCCCCCGGGGCCCCGACGGAGGAGATTACGCAAGTACCGTAACATCCAAGTCACTTATACACTTATACACTTGATAGATCATGAGATGAGTGAGAGCATGTAATTTATAAAAATTCTACTCAATATACGAAAGCCCTATCATAACAATCTAGCTTGAAAAACCAAACATTCATAATTTGTTTGTAATGTTTAGCATACAACGTGGTGTTGGGCTGTGCATTGTTCAAATTCAATTTTACTGGTGTAATATTTCAAAACTTTACAAAGATCTTTATATATCTGTTGGTCAATAACATGCACCACTCCATCCTAAGCAAAAATGGAAGGGCGGACGACGACGACGTGAGAAACTAGGGCGCTTCAACCGGTTAAGTCAAATTGCGCCGCCTGTGAATGAAAGTAAATGAGAAGAGTTAATGCAGGTATGTTTGATGATGAGATTTTTTTTTTAAAAGTGTAAAAAAACAAAAAAAATTTGTGATGATGAAAGTAATAGCAAAATAAAAGTTATGTTGAGAATGAAAAAAGAAAAGAAAGAAATGTGTAGATGTGAATTAAATTTTTAAAAGTTTATTTGGATGAAAAATTTCAGAAAGTTTGTCGCCGTTATCATATGAATAAGTTTAATATGTTTAGGAGAGATAAAATTCGTGCGCAAGGCATCATTTTTGGACTTCTGCAGCATATGAGTACGGTTAAAGGTAATACTTTTTGGATAAACAACGACGAGAGAAACTAGGGGGTTCCCCCGGTTGGGTCATATTGCGCCGCCAGTGAAATAAAAGTTATGAGATGAGTTAATGATGTGTTTGATGATTTTATTGTTTTACCTAGGCCTAAGTATATATGACAATAAAATGATGATGATATTAAAAGCAAAACAAAAGTTATTTATGGGAATGAAAGTAAATAAATAAAAAAATTTTTTTGGTTTATTTGGATTAAGGACGCGTCAACCGTTAGGTCATAATCCCCCCCTAGCCTAGGGGGGGGGGGGGGGGGGGGGCCCCATGGGTCAGAACCCAGCCCGGGGGAGGGGGGGGAAGGGGGGGTTTCTCACGCGGGTGTCATTGCTTGTCATCTTTGTTTGCAATTTCTCGTCGTGGGGGAGGTCGTCAAGGGAAGGGGGAAAAGCCCCCCGCGACGATTGCCAGAGCTCCCCTCTTTTTTCCGGGAGAAAAATTTACCCTTCATACTAGTGATGTTGCGAGGTGGATTTTCTCTTGAATCGCCTTTTACGATTAGCGCCCCATGTTTGGGGGCAATTTAACCCGGGCCCAGACGGGGATTAAAGAAATGAGTTTATGTGAAGATTGAAGTTTTAGAAATGAGGGGGGACAACAATTTTAGTTGGGATGGGCAATCGAGTCGTCGGCGTTTTCAAAAAGGTCCCCCTGGCAAACGGTAGTCAAAAACCCGCACGGGTAAAAGGGGGGAAAGGGGGGAAAAAAGACGAGAAAATTGCCTTTTTTATTTTATTTCTTTATTTCTTTAACGTCTATTTTATTCAGTTATAAAAATATTTATAAAGGGGGACAATAAAAAAATCTAATTTCATGAGCAGACACAACAAGAACAAAAATTTTAAATAAATATTTGAAATATAATATTACAACAATGCATTAAAAAATCAACAAATTTGATAACAAATAAAAAGGATATTAATGCAATTTTTTTAATGATCAAAAATAGTGGTAAAGGTGTCTTCAAAACACAACTATATGCAAAGTGTGATACCAGCAAAAAATTTGCAATATGTAGATTTTTTAATGAAAAATTTGGGGAAAATAACTGGCTCCACGAGGGGTCTTACATTTAACTTTTAAATTAATTAATTAATTTTTAATTGATTTGTGACACGAATTTCAAAGTGGAATAATTTAGTCATGTTTGGTTTTAATTAAGAGCATTTTTTCACCTATAAAAAAAAAAAAAATACTTTTGGGAAAAAAATTTGAAAAATATTACATTTTTATAGTTTTAAAATATGTTGTTTTGCGATTTTTTATTTTTTGAACCAAAAGATCAACTTTAAAGTAAAATTTCTTTAAAACCAATGATACAAGTTTTTCACAAAAGAGTGGTAACTAAAGTAATATACATTTTTAAATTTTCAAAATAGTAATTACAAATATTTAACACAAAAAACAAAGGCGTAAAGATTCTAACTATGGTACAAAATATGATACCAATTTAAAAAAATTTTGAACGTATAGCTTTTGTAATGAGAAATTTCGAAAAATAACTGGCTCCAAGCGGTGTTTAGTTTTTAACTTTTAAATTGATAATTTAACATTAATTATTTAATTTAGCCCAAAATTTTTCAAAAGTGAAGACAGTTTTGTGGGTTTTTGGTATCATTTGAAAGCATTTTTTACAACTTTAAAGAAAATAAATAGTTAAAAAATTATATTGAAATATTACATGTTAAGTAAATATGTGTTTTGTGATGTTTATTTTTTTGAACCAAAAGACAACTTTAAAGAAAAAATTTTTTCAAACCCAAATGAAACCCCCCCAGGTTAAAAAAAAGAAAGGTTACTATAATTATTGTATCATTTTTTTAATTTTAAAAATAGTAATTACAATATATTTACAAAAATTAAAAAATTTTCAAAATTGAAAAGTTACAAAACAGTTGTGTGACAGCAAAATGACTTTTGACTTGTTTATATCAATCTTAAAGATTTTATAATATGAATTTCAAAACCCTGGCTCCAGACGAGTTTTGAGTATTAAACTAGAATTTTTAAATTTAAATTTAATTACTTAATTGGTACAAAAATTAACGTGAAGATAAATTTGTCGTTTGGTAAAATGAAAGTATTTGCACCAACATTTAAAAAAAAAAATACAATGAAAAAAATATTGAAATATATTTTTTATTTTATTAGTTAAATATGTTGTTTTTGTGATTTTTATTTTTAAACCAAAAGTAACTTTAAAGTAAAATTTATTCTAACAAATGATAACACTGTTAACAAAAGAGCTGGTAACTAAATTTATAATTATCAATTTTAAAAATAGAATTACAATAATTTTTACAAAAAAATATGATAGTGCTAGTACCCTATATAATAGCGAAGTTGACGTTAATACTCGAAACCCCCTGAGCCAGTGATTTTCGAAATTTTATTAAAAAAATTTTTAGATTGATATAAACAAGTAAAAAGATGCTTTGCTAGCAACAAAGTTTCTGTAACTTTTAAAATTTAAGAAAAATGTGTTAAATTTTTGTAAAATATATTGTAATTACTATTATTGAAAATTTAAAAAGTACAATAATTATAGAAAACCCGGTTTTTGTGAACACGGTTATATTGGGGTTTGAAGAAATTTTATTTAAAATTGATGCTTTTGGTTCAAAAAATAAAAAATCACAAAACAACATATTTAACGATAAAAATGTATATATTTTAAATATTTTTTTAAGTATTTATTTTCTTTATGTTGGGAAAAAATGCTTTTAAAAGTACCAAAAAACACAAAAATTTTTCTTTATTTTAAAATTTAGGACTAAAAATTTAAAATTAATGTTAAAAATCAATTTTTTTGTTTAAATCTAAACACTAAGTTGGAGCCGTATTTTCGAATTTCCATTACAAAAGCTTTTAAGATTGCTAAATTTTTTTAAGTTGGTACATATTTTGTACCCTAGTTTTGAAAAACTTTACGCCCTTTTTTTTTTGGTTAAATATATTGTAATTTTAATTTTTGAAAATTGAAAAAAGAATATTACTTATAGTTTCCCGCCTTTTGGAACACTGTGATATCATTGGGAAGAAAAAATTTACTTTAAAAGTTTTATCTTTTGGTTCAAAAACTAAAAAATAACAAAATAACATATTTAACTAAACTTTTGATATTTCAAATTTTTTTTTCAATGTATTTTTTTTTTTTAAGGTGAAAAATGCTCTTTTTTAATACCAAAAAGACTAATTTTTTGCCACTTTGAAATTTCGTGTCACATAAAATTTAAACAATTAATATTAAAAATTTAAATTTAAAAGTTAAATAGAAGCCCCCCCGGGAGCCAGTTATTTCAAATTTCCATTAAAAAAACTACATAATTGCAAATTTATGCTGGTACACATTTTTCACTATAGTTAGTAATCTTACCCCCCTAATATAAAAAAAAGGGGGGGAATGAAAAAAAAAAGAAAAAGGAAAAGGAAAAAAAAGGGGGAAAAAAAAAGAAAAAGAAAAAAAAAAACATTAAAAAAAAAAAAAACAAAAAAAGAAAAAATGATTTATTAGCATCCCCTAAAACGAATATGAGGTTTCCCAAAAAAGCGGGAACAGAAAAATCGAGAGTAATAATCTTTGCGGAAGATCCCAACAAATTTGATAAAAATAAAAGGATATTAAATGCAATTTTGAATGAATTAAATTAAAAAAGAGTGGGAATGAAAAGAAAGAAAACAGAAAAGAAAAGAAGAAGAAAAAAAGGAAAGAAAAAAATAAGAAAAAGTAAAAAGTAAAACATTAAAAACGAAAAACGAAAAAAAAACTGTTTCATCAGACGATCCCCCCAAAACGAATTGAGGTTTGCAGGAACAGAAAATCGGGGAAAACAATCTTTTTCGCGGAAGATACCACCGAAGGGAAAAACTTCATTCTTGTGTTCCCCTTCATTTGGTGTTCAAATCTTGATAAAATTTAGTACAAAAGATCTGACTCTAATATATAATCAATAAAATTATTATAATTTATTTAAAATTTTTCAAGACGACACGTGAAAAAACTAGGCCTTAAAGTCAAAAACTGATCACAGCAAAATTTAATTCCATAGTTCTCCCCCTTCTTCGGGTAAAATTACCCCCCCTTTAGCGAACGGACTTCCGGTTGAGCCTTCTGGGTTTAAAAAGCGGCTTTTCCATTTGACTTTTCCAAAAAAAATAGCACTGGTTTTTTTTTGTTTTTGTTTTTTTTTTTTTTTTGTTTTTTTGTATGTCCGCCTAACGTTCGAACGGAGGTCGGTCGAGTTGAAATTTTGACCATCCAAAAACTTATTTTCCCGATTGAATGCCATATTTTGTGCAAAATCTTTTAAAAAATTTAAAAAAGTCCATAAAAGTTAATCAAAATTTTTTTTTAAAAACAAAGGGCGATCAAATCTGAGGGGGCCAAATCTTTTTAGAATGTCCGTCCGGTCCGAATATTTTAAATTTTTTATTTTGTCCGATAAGAGTGTAATAAAAATTAATTTAACAAAAGTAACGTTCCATGGCAACGAAAAGAGCGCAATTTCAAATGCGCTGCCACCTAAAAAGAAATAAAATATTTTCGAGGAAGCAGTCTATTATTTGTCAAAAAAGAGTTTAAAAATATTTTTCCCAAGGAGTAAAGGGTCCTCTAGATGGCAGTGGATTTTACCACTAAGTAAAGGCAGAGTCGATAAAGAATTTTTCCCCCTTGGGGGCCCCTTTATCCCAAGTCAAAACGGAATCTAACGCTCTGCGCCTGAGGGGGGGCTAAAGTGAAACTAATAAAAGCACTGCCCGCAAAATACGGTCGGATTATCATGTGCAGTGACGCGAAACAACAAAAACAGACAAAACGTCAAATTCAATTTTATTTCAATCTTTAGCCCTGGGCCCTAGTCTTTTAAAACTTTTACTTTTGATTTATTTTGTACTATAAAGTGTTGGCGGGCGTCACTGACATTTTCGTGGAAAAATTTGAGATATGTCTTTTTAAAGCCAAACGGAGAAAGGGTTTAGGCCTACCCTAGGCCCAAGGGCCAAATACAGTTTTCAGACGTAAGTACGCCCTTGGCATTCAAATCGAAATTTTGAACAAAAATATTGTCGGCCGGGGTCCTAAGCTTAGGTTTACTCCTCGAAATATCCTCATAATAAAAGAGAGTTTGCTTTATCCAAAACATTCCCCCCTTTCGATCGAAATATTTTGAGGGTTTCCGCCATTTGTTCAGACGATAACTACTGTAGAAAAGTGACGTAGTTTTATTGAAGTAGTTCCATCAATCGTTTTCAAAAGATGTCGCGGGAAGGGTTAGTTTCCCCCCAACCCCAAAAAAACCGATTTTTATTTAACCCAGGGGGGGTTATAGGGGTTGGGGGCCCCTCCCCCCAAGGGGGAAAAACCTTTTTTAAATTGACTCTGGTAAAGGTTTCACAGGGGTTTTTAACCAAACATACCTTGGCAATAATAAATATTTTGGAAACCCATGGCCCTGTGGGGAACAGCAAAGGGTTCCTTTTTTAAAAAAATTTAAAAAAAAATGGGGCAATGGCGGGCCTACTTTAGCACGTGCCTCGTTTATCAACGCGTTCAACTAGAGTTTCCTATTTATTTTTTGGGTTTTGTTTAAATAAAATTTACTCTTAAGGCATCCCCCTGCTACGAGCGGCCGTCCCAAAATCAGCCCTTTAGGACAAAACTTTTTCTTTCAATTTAAAAAGACGCGCCCAACCCCGTTAGGTCTAATGCGGGATAGGGGCCCCTTTGCGGGGTCAGAACCACCCACGGGAAAGGGGGAGATGTGGGAAAGGGATGATCATTTATTTTTTGGGACGACCACGGGGAATAAACTAGGGGCTTAAAACCGGGGTTTATGTTGTTTTTGATATTTTTCAATTGTTTTTTAATAAACCTGTGGCCAAGACGGGATGACTGGTTGCCAGGCTTCTTCATTTTGGGACTTTTCAGAACAATAACCATTACCTTATTCTTAAAGCGGTGTATTCTACTCCTTCCTTTTAATACTAGTTCAAAAGAAGCTTCTTGTCGGGAACTTTTAAAATTTTAAATAAATAAACCCACAAAAGCTCACCCAATGCGGGCCCAAACATCGAATAAAAAAAAAGGGGAAAAACTATAAATTTCCCAAAAGGTTACTAATTATGTCAAAAATAATGCACGGGCCCCCTTTGGGTCCCTTTAGAATGTTTTGAGCGCGGTCAGGGACGTTCCAAAAAAGGTTAAAATTTACAAGAGTCTTCTGCCCCTCGACAATAGGGGGTTCCCAAAATTTGTATGATTTAGGGTTCCGCCCCCGATTTTCGTGATGGAGAAAACGGCATTTTCCAAATAGTAAAATAAAATTTTTAAAGTTTGGGATAATTTTTTTTTGGGTGTACCTTTTCTCCCCCTTCCCAGAGGGTGGGGTGGAGGGGGTTTTTGACTACTTTAATTAAAATTTGTTTTTTTTCTTGGAAATAAATTGAAATTTATTTTTGTACAAAAAACACATTGCCGAGTTTGAAAAAAAAATACAAAAAGAAAAATTTTTTTCCCGCCACCCTTGGAAAAATAATCATTTTTTTGATATGTTTTTTCAAATAGTGGGGAAATTCAAAAATGCAAAGGAAAATATTTAATCAAAAAACCATAAATGGTAAGCCCCTTTAAAGTAAAACATTAAAAATTTTACAAATCGGTTAAATAAATCCCTCGTTCCACAAAATTTTTTTGGAAGGGGCCCTTTTTTGCTTGGGCCCAATTGGGTTTATTTTTTAAAAGTCACCTGCCACATCCCGTTTTTGGGATTGGAGATTTTGAAAATTTAATTCCTATAGAAAAAACATTTGTTGATAAAACTAAAATAACCCTGCAGTTTTTTTTCCAAACTGAAATTTTTTAAAAAGAAAAACTAAGTTTCTTAGTTTTAAAACCGGGAATACGTTTTATCAAAATTTGGTGTTTTTTTTAAAAAAAAAAAAGAAAGCTATGTGGGTTTAGCTTTTTTTAAAAAAAAAACTTTTAAACCTTTTTTTTTAATGTAGGGTTTTTTTTACCGCTTTTTTATTTACGTTGACGGATGACCCCTTTTGGGTTTTTTATTTTGGTTTTCCAATATTAAAAGGGACTTTTGGATGCACTCGAGGCAAACGAGATTTTGGACCCCCAAAAAGGGCAGGGGTTTTTAGACGGGAAATCACTTGCTTTAAAGGGTCTACGTTGCCCCTATCGGGTTGGGGTTTTTTTGCATTTAAATGTTAAGTAAGAAATTTTGTGTTTTGGCCCCGATCGGAGACATTGTTTACTTTTTTTTGTAACTAACCGTAATTATCTCACTAAATAGGAATTTGTAGTTCGGGGTCCCAAGCTTGCAAAGGGTTTTTTTTTTAATGTTAAAAATTGCTCTGATCGCGCTATGCGATACCCTTTAAAAACAACACCCAAAAAAATTCAAATTGTTGCGTGAAAATTGGGGGTCGTACTCGAAAAGTGTCTAGACTGTATGAAAAATTTAAAGCTGAATTTGCCATAAAGCGAATTTTAAATATCCTTTTAAAATGTGGGAATGTTAAAATTGTATAAAAATATTTAATTTTCAAAAATGGTCCTTTTTATACTTATAAAGAAATTTCCGTCTGGGCCCGGGAGAATTGGCCTAGAAAAGAAAAAGTATTTCTATTTAAGGGCCCGGAGTATATTACTCTCCAAAAACTAGAGGCGAGCTCTGGCAATCGCCCGTCGGGGACCCCTCCCCTTTTCCCCTTTGACAAACCTCCCCCCCGACGACGATGAATACAAAAACGAACGATGAAAAATGAAAAGACAAACAAACCGCGTGTGAAAAACCCCCTTTCCTACCATTACCCGGGGCGGGTTTTTGACCACCATGTGCCTCCCCTTTCCCCTATCCCCTAGGCTAGAGTGGTGAAATTATGATCTTACGGTTGGCCCCCCCCTTCCCCAAAAAAAACCCCTTTAAAAATCTTATAGATCTTTTTAGATACATATTTTAAAAAAAGGGGGTTCAATGGAAATTTTGGAAAAACCCCTTTTTTAAACTAGTTAAAATCACCCCTTCAGTCCCCCGTAGAAGATTTGTTACTGGAAACCTTGTAGAAATTACTTTCAAATTTTTCCAACAGAAAATTTTTCCAGGGCAGGGGGGGGGGGGAAATTTTCCTGGTTGTATTTGCCCGCTATCCCCTTGCCCATTACGCGGGCATAAAGGTTTTAAAAAATAAAAAGGGTACAATGCACCCTTTTGGGTTTTTGATTTTTTTTTCCCTGTGTCACCCTTGCTTTTAAACCCTCCCACCATCGAATGATATTCCCGGTTTTGCACTTTTGAGGGGACTGGTAAAAGCTCGACAAACAAAGTTTATAACCCCCCTTTACAGCCCTAGATGTTTTTTTATAAAATTTATTGCAGAAATAAAATTTTAAGTAGGAGGAGTATAGGGGTTGGTAGTTAGGTTTGAAAAAAATCGGGAGCAAAAAAATTAGGAAGAGAGTTGGGAGTTGACAAGTTTTTTTTTTAAAAATAGGAAGAGAAAGATTGAGAGGGAAAATGGACGAAATGAAAGATGGGGACAAAAAAGGGAGAAAGGGGGAGAGAATTTGAAATGGATTTATAAAACATCCCGAAAAAGGGTTACACCAAGAAAGAAGGGGAAGGACCAAAAATAAAATAATGTTAAAGAGAAAGGTGAGTTTTTGGGAAAGAAATAGCAGCAAAAAACCCGTTGAAGGACAGAAGGAAAAGGCGTGAGAGGGTGGTTAAAGCAAAAAAGAAGGGGACGATATTGAAGGAAAGGGATGAAAGGGAAGATGAAGAAAATTTGAAGGAGAAGAGAACAGGGACAGGCCGGGGCAAGCCGGTGATAAAAAACCCCCTTTTTTCCCCAAAAAAATTTCGGGTTGGTTAGCCATCCCCTGCCCCGGGCTTATGTTGGAAGCAGGTGTAAAAAATATATTATATTTTATATTCCTTTTGAAATATTACTTTTCGAGACGATGGATGGTGATATAGGGGGGTGAACAATTTTAAAAATTTTTAAAAACCCAAAGCATTCGGGCGGGTTAAAAACCCCACGTTCTTTAAAGGATATCGTGTAGGCCGCGCCCCAATCGTTTTTATATTTTCCCCGGCGGGCGGCTTAAAGCCATTGATTCACTGTTGAAATTACTAAATATTTTTTGATTTTTTCCCCGCTATTTAATAAAAAGGCGAAAAGGTAGCCTATTTTTTTATTTTATTTTCCAATTTGGAAGCAATAACTTAACTGGGAAAAAACGTTTTTAAGTCCCCCCCGCGTTGATGGATAGCTTTTTTTTTAAGTTTTTTGCGTAGGCCCAAATTTTTTCCTTTGCAAGTGTTTTGGGGGAAAGCATTTGGGTGATTTTTGTCAATTTTTCTTTTTGTTACTTTTTAAATTTTGTTATAAAAAAACCCAAAAAAAAAAAATCATTTTTTAAACCTTTTTTCTATGGATTCGGCAAAATTTTTTTCAACTTTTTTCTTTCAAAAGGCACAAAAACCCTCAAAACCTTATGTCCATGGTATAAAAATTAACGTTGTAGTCCACCCGTTTGGTCAAAATTTGGCCCAAAGGGGCACAAAAAATATCCCCACAAAAAATGGGAAAAAAAAAATCGAAAAAAAGTACGAAAATTCTGAAAATATTTCTTTATTGTACCCAAAACAAAAAAATTTCTAATTTCCCGGAGTTTTCCCAAAGGGCCCCCTTTAAATTTTCATCAAGATGGGAAATATGCCTTTTTGTACGGTAGAAGCAAAAAAAAAACAGACAAAAAAAAAAAAAAAAAAAAAAAACCCCCCCGACCCAAATTTTTTTTGGGTTTCATAAAATTTGAAGTTTTTCGCTTCGCTAAACCCAATTAATAGGGATATAGGGGATTTTTTATATAAAAAAGCTATCCGATTAAAAACTAATTTACAATGTAGGAAAAAAACGGGCGCTCGTTTTGTTTAAAGCATGTAAATTACTTTTAAAAAATCCAGGGTTTTTGACTAGGGTTTTAACCATGTTTTTAAATATGGTTTGATCCAAAAAAACCCAAACTCCCTTCCCTACACATAAATTTGTTTCAGATTTCCTAGTTGAATAGTTTGAATTATGTCACTACCATCTAAAAATATTCGTTCGTGATTTTATAAGTTTAAAAAAATCAAAACAGGGAGTCATAATAACATGTAAATATCAAAAAAAAAGTGTAAAAATCAACCGATTTTTTAAAAATTTTAATTTTTTTTTATTTAAAAGAAAAATAAAAAAAACGTAAATTTAAATTTTTTTTAAAATTTTTAAAAATTTTCCTTTAAATTTACCCCTGGTAAATAATGTCGAAAAAGTGAAAAATTTTTCCAAGATGGGGGTCTTTTTTTTTGAACTTCTAGATTTTTTTAAAAAATTTAGCATTGTGTTGTTTTTGTAAATCTACGGGAATTTTTAAAGAAATTTTGGTTTGTTTTGGGGGTCCCAAAGGTAATAATCACAAAACCTCCACCCCCACCCCCCGCAGGGGGTGGGGGGGGTGACACCTAAAATTTTAATCAATCTAAAAAGTTAATTAAAAATTTGGTAAAGTGTTGTTGGCCCCCATCACAAAAATCGAGCGGGAAAAAGTTTGGGGTTAAACCTTTCTACAAAGGGCCCAAAAACAAAGTGTTTTGGGGAGGGGCCCCAAAAGAAAATTACTTTTGGGGCCTTGCCAGCAGTGATTTTTTTGATTTATTTTTGGGTTTTTTTGGGGTTAAGGGGCGCCCTCAAACCCTTTGGTCATAATGCACCACCCCTAGCCTAAGGGGGGGGGGTTTTAAGGGGGGGGGCCCCTTCTGGTCGAACCAGCCACGGGGAAAAGGGGGGGAAGGGGGGGTTTTTTTCACATCGGGGGTCTCATCGTCTTTGCCCTCGTTGTTGTTTGTCCCTTGTCATGGGCGCCCCCCGGGGGTCGTCAAGGGAAGGGGACAAGGTCCCCCGGGACCCATTGCCAGAGGGTGCCTTAGTTTCGGGAGTAAGATACTCCGCTCTTTTTAGTATGTTTGCGAGGTGGCCTTTTTTTCTTTTGGGTTAAGGGCGCGTCAAACGTTAGGTCTAATGCCCCACTCTAACCTAGTGGGGTGGGGGGGAAAGGGGGCCCCTGCTAGTCAGAACCAACCCCGGATAACGGGAGGAAAAAAAAGGGGAGGGAAAAAAAAGAAAAGACACGTGCCCATCCGTTCGGGGGAAAAAACCAAGGGGCCAAGGTTTTTTTCGTACCATCCGATGGACGGGGTAAAACCCCCGACCCGCCATATATGTTTTTTCCCGAGCAGAAATCGAGGAAACCCAAGCCGGTTTCACTAGCTCTCGAACCCCCCCATTTTCCCCTAAACCCCGGGGGGATATGTGGTAGCTCCGGACAGATCGTCCACCCACTCCCACTTTAAAGGGGGAAAAGAGTTTTTTTTTTGTTTTTTGGGAATTAGGGCGCGTTTAACCCTAAAAGGGCATTTAAAGAACCCTCTTACCTAGGGGGGGGGGGGGAGGAGGAAAAGGGCCCTGCTAAAAAAGGGAGAATTCTCCTAGAGGGGGAAAGGGGGGTTTTTTCACGTCGCGGTCGTCATTTTTCTTTGTCATAGTTTTGTTGGGGTCATTGTCAAACGTCCCTGGGGGGGTCCCTCAAGGGAAAAGGGGGGATGTCCTCGACGATGATTGCCAGAAACTAGCCTCTTTTCTTCGGGGTAATAAAAAACTCCTCAAAACTAGCTGATTTTTTTTGCCCAAGTGGACTTTTTCTTTTTTAAACCCTTGGGACGATTTTGCAGAGCTTTGGCTCTGAACTAAATTAGGGGCCCCTGGTGGTCAAGGGCCATTTTGGGTAGGGGGGGAGGGGGGGGCCCCAAGTCCTTCGCCATCGTTTTTTCCAATGTTCGTGTTTTTCAAGGTCCCTCCCTTTGTCGTTCGAGAGGTCCCTCAGGGGAAGTGGGGGGGGGGGGCTTTAAAGGTTTCCTTTGACGGGCCCTTCGCCAGAGCTTTTCCTCTAGTTTACAAAGGGAAAAAAATTTTTACAAAACCCAAAACTTTTTAGTTTATGTTTTTTGAAAGGGGCTTATCTCTTGCCTCGCCTTGTACGATTAGCAGATCCATGCCTTGGAAACCCAATTTACTCATAATAAAAATGATAAACATAAACCCCCTTAAAACGGTGAAAAACTAGGGCACTTCAAAACCCGGTTTATAGTGCGCCCCCATTTATATTATTTTTTAAAATTTTAAAAAGAGTTTGTTTTTTTTGTTTGATGTTTGGGTTTTTAAATTTTTGAAAAAGCTGAAAATTAAAGAAAATGATAAGGGATGTAATTTGGGAAAGATTTTTGTTTGTTTATTTTTATTTTGTTAATTCGGATTAAGGGGGGCGTCAACCCTTAAAGGGCATAATTTCCCCCAATCTTTGCCCCGGGATATGGGTTTTGGGGGGGATGATGCTGGTCAAAAAACCATTTTCAGGTAGGTAGGGGTTTGGGGGGGGATCTAATGTCGTGGTCATCATCGTCTTATAGTCGTCGTCGGGCGTAAGGGGGGGGTCGTCAAGGGGAGGGGGGGAAGGGCCCCGACGGGCGTTGCCCGAGCTCGCCTTACTAAAAAAGGTTTGGGGATATTCACAAATTTAGAGGCTAAAAACTCTTCCTCGCCTTGAAAAGATTAGCGGATCCCCCTGCTCTCGGGGGAAAATTTTAACCCCCCGGGGCCCCGACGGGGTACCTGTTAAGTGTTAATAAACCCGTTTAAAAGAAACTTTTTTTTGAACATGGTATGAATTTTAGTTTTAAATTATTTTTAAATTAACAAATGGTCTTAGGTTGGAAAAAATTTTGTTTTTAGCTATGTAGCCCAAAATTTTTGAGAAGTTTCACTTTTCCTTTTGACTGCCCTAAATTGTTTACATAAGTACAAACATCTGACAAAAACAACCCCAAACCCCAGCTTTTTGGATGAAAAAAATCAAAGAAAAGCAAAAAATTGCTTTTTGGGAGGTTATAAAAAAATCTATGAGCAAATCATGAGGGTTTAATTAATTTTAAATAATATGTTAAATTTATGGGTTAAAGAAGTTTTACGTTTAAAAAATGTAGGCCTATGGGAAACAAATATTGCATATTATGTGCAAAGTAGATTACTACATATGGGTTGTGGGAGAAAAAAATTTATAAGGATTATTATTTGTTTATTTGGATTAAGGACGCGTCCAAACCCTTAGGTCATAATGGGAACCCCCCTCTAGTCTAAGGGGGGGGGGGGGGGAGGAGGGGGGCCCCTGCTGGTTTTAGAATCCAAACCACGGGTTTAAAGGGGGGGGGAAGGGGGGGTTTTTTCCGGCCGGGTTTTCATGTTCCCTTTTTAACGTTCTTTGTGTCATTGTCCCTCGTCGCCCAGGGGTCGTCAAGTTAAGAGGGCAAGGGCCCCCACGACGATTGCCAGAGTCGCCTCTAGTTTGGGGGGGGGCGCTCTTTAGCTTTTCTAGCTGAGTTTTTCGAGGTGGAAATTTTTCTCTTGAATCGCCTTTTTTCGATTAGCAGAGGGCCCTGCTCTGGGCCCAAATTCTTTCCCCCGGGGGGAGACGGTGGTAAGGGTTTAAAAAAAAAAAAAAAAAAATTTAAGGGTTAAATTTTTTTTAAGTGTGGAATGCAAGGGACCCTTAAATTCTTATTTCTTTCACTTGAACCCAGTAACAAAAAATCGTTCTACAGTATTTGTTACTTATAAATGCGTTTGTCTGATTTTATTAGTAATATATCAAAAAAAATGTGATATTAAGTTTTCCAATCGTAAAACAAAAGATGATGACATGTCGCAAAATTTTCCCTTTTTTTAAAAATATTCGATTTATTCATAAATTGCATTTTTATTCCTTTTTTTTTTTGTTTTTCAAAAATTTTTTGAATATTTAAAGCTTGTTGTAAAATTACTATTTCAAATTTACTTAAAAGTATTTTATTGTTGTGTCCCGCATCTATGTAAATTGAATTTTTTTAGTTGTCCTCCTTTTTAAATCAGTTTTTAAACTTTAATAGGATAGACCGTTAAAAAATAAATAAAAAATAAATAAATAAATAAATTTTTATAATTAGGCGAGGCTATCTTTACTAACCTCGTTTTACCAGAACTGACGGGAAAAATTTTTCGGGTGATTTTGATAGCAAATTTTTTCTCTATCAGTCCACAATTGCCAACGCCTAATGTTTTAAAAGCAAAAAAAAATAAAATTACCCCCCTTTTATGTCAGAAAACTTTCATTTTTTATGTTAATCTTTGACTTTTACTTTCGGAAAAAGGCGTTGATTTTTTTTAAAAGTTGTGTTTATTTTTTGTTTTTTGGATGAGGGCGCGTGGCCATGCTGGTCAGGACCAGCCACGGGTAAGGGGAGGACAGGGGGTTCTCACGTCGCGGTCGTCATTGTCTTTGTCATCGTACGTGGTGTCATTGTCGTCATCGTCGTCGAGGGGTCGTCAAGGGAAGGGGGGTGCGGTCCCCCACGACGATTGCCAGAGCTCGCTTCTAGTTTCGGGGAGTTAAATACTACTCTTCATACTAGCTGATGTTTGCGAGGTGGACTTTTTCTCTTGAATCGCCTTTTACGATTAGCAGAGCCATGCTTTGGGCCAATTCTACCCCGAGCCCAGACGGGGGATATGTTTATTTGTTATAATACTATTTTTTAAATTGTTTTCGGAAGGGGGGGGGGGTTGGAAACCTGACCAGGGTGCAATGTATGCCCCTCTTCAGCTGTCAACTTTAGGTTTGTTGGAGTTAAAACAATTGTGAATTGATGTCCGAGGGCAGTTGAAGGTTACTCAATCCTTTGCCTTCGCATTAACCTCCCGAATCAGAGTCGCGCGCCTAACGCTCAACCAACACTGTCGGTGAGGGCTAGTTATTGTTGTCTTAGTTTATCAGGTGGATAAAATGTTATGAAAATATGAAGGTTCTCTCCGATAGCGAAGTGATTTAAAACGATAAAACATCATCAATATGATTAGTTTTTGGTTTATTTGGATCAAGGACGTGTCAACCGTTAGGTCATAATGCACCACTCTAGCCCATGGTCAGAACCAACCACGGTTAAGGGGAGGAAGGGGGGTTCTCACGTCGCGGTCGTCATCGTCTTTGTCATCGTTCGTTGTGTCATTGTAAATCGTCGCTTGAGGGTCGTCAATGGAAGGGGGCAAGGTCCCCGACGGCGATTGCCAGAGCTCGCATCAAGGTTCGGGGAGTAACATACTCCCCGCTTACTAGCTGATGTTTGCGAGGTGGACTTTTTCTCTTGAATCGCCTTTTACGATTAGCAGAGCCATGCTCTGGGCCAATTCTACCCCGCGTATCGTCGTCGGGGAGATCGACAAAGGAAGGGGGCGGTATCCCCGACGACGACTGCCAGAGCTCGCCTTCAGTTTCGGTGAGTAATAATACTATCCTACATAACCTACAAGCTGTGTTTGCGAGATGGCGACGCGCGTTCCCTGTTGGCCCCGACGCAATCAACAAAGTGTTCGAAAAACTCAACAAAGATCGTTATGTTTTAATAGGTAAATATAGCAGTCAGTGGTATTTATCTATTAAGTACGTCATACACCATACGCCAGAATCAACGGGCCGATTCAGATAAACCTTCAATTTATTATGTGCCTCGTTGCTAGGACGGCTTCAATTGACAACCGTTTACAAATTCCTAAACCATAAACTTATGGATTTTAGTCCAAATCAGAAGTAGAAATACTTCTGTCTATAGTGCGACTCAAACCCTGGGACCCTCTGGCACTGGAAGCAGAGAAGCTAACCACAAGAACAACGAAAGAAAAAAGGGAAAATAAATTAAACTATGGTTATAAAAGTTATAGCAAAAGAAAAATAATTTATTTATATGGCAAAAATTATATAAAAATTATGACGTGTTTGATGTGAATTATGTTTTTTGTTTATGTTTATTAGGTTTAAGGGCGCGTCAACCGTTAGGTCATATTGCGCCTCCTGTGATAACGTAGTTTCTTAGTTAGTTTATAATATATTTTTCCAAAGGGGAGGAACGTAAGGGGCGACGCAGGGAGACGCGGGATGGACTGGCTCGTGCTGGTCAGAACCAGCCCACAAGTCAAGGGGAGGGCATGGGAGAAGGTGGCCGGGGGCAAGGGGCAAGGGGCCGTGGCGGGATCATGGCCGGGGGCGGGTCGGGGGGGCCTGTCGTTTTTTGGCGAAATCATGTCGGGCTCAGGCAAAGGACAGAGGGAAAGGGAGGGTACGGGGAGGGCAGGGGCAGGTGGGTTTCCCCCCCTCGTGGTCGTCTTCGTCTGTGTCATCGTCCGTGTTGCATTGTCGTTTGTCGTCGGGGAGGTTGTCAAAAGGGAAGGGGGCAAGTTCCCCCACGACGATTGCCAGATTTTGTTAAATATATTTTTTTTGAATGAGAAATTTAGAAAGTTTGTTGCCGTTATCATTATGATATTATAACCTAAATGTTAGCACAAGAAAATGTTCGACACGGTGTCAAAATATAGGAGAGGGCTATTATATATATATTGTTTTGATGTTGGCAGTCACAAAATAAGCTTGGAGGCAAAGGCACACAAGGCAAGCGACTGTCATTTACAGAAGTCTGTACTATTGCTGTATATATTATTTCATTTTCTGTGCTTTGTGTGTTTTTAAAAATCAATTTGACATCAATTGATCGAGTGTTTAATCAAGAACGTGTGATATTATGAGGAACACTTTTCATCCCTCATACACGTAATTATAGCGTTCTAAAAGTTATAGATTTTATAAATTCAAGATTTATTTTTTGATGGAATTTTGTTATTATCCGTAACAACAAAATCCCAACATTGATATTGCACATTTTGTTTCGATATTTTTTTTTACAGCAGAATAAGCTTTTTAAACTTGCTTGGTTCTTGGTGCTTGGTGAATGTTGAACTAACTAAACAATAATACAAGATGAAGTGTCACGACGACGTGAGAAACTAAAAGCACTTCAACCGGTAAGGTCATATTGCGCCGTCTGTGATATTGAAAGTTGACGAGTTGATTTAATAGTGTGTTTGATGATTAGATTGTTTTCTAAGTCTGTAAAACAAAACAAAATGAATTTGATGATAGTAATAGCAAAACAAAAGTTATTTATGTGAATAATTCATAATTTCACAAATTCATCTAAATGTAAAGATCCCCTTCAACTATAATGCAAGGACATGCAAGAAGCCATACCCATTGGCTCGTATGGTAAACGCTGGTTATCACCGAGATGTCCCGAATTCCACTGTTGATGAAGTTAACGCCAACATTAAATGGGCGTGCAAGACACTTGACACTTTGTATGTTGATACAAATGAGTGGATTTTGCCATCTGACATCTTCATAGGGGGCCTTCACCCAAACAACTCAGGTAATGTGAAAATGAGTAAAATGCTTAAGAGAACAATGTTTGTCCTATCAAGGCCCCCAAATATCAATCGGTGCATTGATCAACCAAACCTACAAGCTTTGGTTAAAAAATATTGATAAGACGCCTTCCACAAGCCCCCAGCATCATACCTCAAAACAATTCCAAGAAAAAACCCCTTTTCAACAACGACGTCGAGAAGCTAGGGCGCTTCAACCGGTTAGGTCATATTTCGCCGCCTGTGGATATTGAAAATTGATGAGATGAGTTAATGGTTTGTTTGATGATTAAATTGTTTTCTTAGTGTAATATATAACAAAATAAAATGACGATGTTGATAGTTATAACAAAACAAAAGTTTTTTATGTGAATGTAAAATAAATAAATTTTAAAAATTGTGTTTTTCATAATGCGAATTAAAATTTTTTTAAATAGATTACTTTGGATGAAAATTTTGAATTTTTGTCGCCGTTATCAAATGATAGAAATTTTATTTGGAAAATATCAAACTTCGTGCGCAAGCATCAACTATTTTTGAAACATATTTGAATTTTTGGTCATAATGCATTACTCTTAACTAGGGGGGGGGGAAGGAGGGGCCCATGCTGGCCCAGAACCAAGCCCCGGGGAAGGGGTGGAAAGGGGTTCTCACGTAGCGGTCTTTATTGTCATCGTCATCGTTTGTGGTGTCGTTGCCGTAAATCGTCGTCGAGGGGTCGTCAAGAAAAGGTCCCTCGACGACGATTGCCAGAGCTCGCCTCTAGTTTCGGGGAGTTAAATACTACCCTCCTTACAAGCTGATGTTTGCGGGTGGACTTTTTCTCTTGAATCGCCTTTTACGATTGGCAGAGCCATAGTCTGGGCCACTTCTACCTCGGGCTCAGCGGGGAATTTTACCATGGTTTAACAAAGGGAAACATATTATTATGATTTAAATTTAATAATGTTATATTATAATCAAATACAATTAAAAATTTGAAATTATTTAAAACAAAGCTTCTAATTAATAAAATGGCATTTTTATTAAGATTTTGCATTTAATTTCGCAAAGTAAAAATACGTGTAGTAAAATTAAAATGTTAACACAAGATTTAATTTAATTTAAATTACAAAACACATTCCAATTCACATTTAGTCCATTTACTTATGGTTTTCTAGCAACAACTCTACAAGCCTTATGGAGTAAGTTCCTTTTAGCTCTCGGAAGGAAGCCATCTTGGTTGCGGAGGCCTATGTTATAACTAGGGCGAAAACTCACTAAGTGCACTTATACACTTTTCACTGCATAAATAATTGTTGAAATGGAGTTAGTAAAAGTCACAACCTCTTGCTGCTCGTAATAATAGTACCTTTAGGAGTAAGTGAGTTGTTGCAGTGAAAAGAGCGATATTTTCTGAAGAAAATGTATATACGGGTTTTACTTTTCGTCAATGTTGGAGTTAAGAGTTTTCGCAATGAGCCTACGCTCGTCTTTCGTGCGAGTCGAGAGACAGGAGGACGATGTTTTTATTCGGTGTGGGCATCGGGGCTATGATTTTTTTTTAATTTGCGCCACATCCCAAAGATGCATGTAGCAAAAAAAATCGTTTCTTCTATCCAATCTTGTCACGCACTGATAGAAACCTTAGAGTTTAGTTTTTTCTAAATATTTTTGAGTTTTTTGGATAATGGGCGCTTTAAACCCTATAGGTCATTATGCACCACACTAGTCTAGAGGTTGTGGGGAGGGCAGTAGGATGCTGTTTTAAAACAAGCATGGGTAGGGTAGGACGACGACGACGTGAGAAACTAGGGCGCTTAAACCGGTTAGGTCATTTTGGGCGCCGCCTGTGATTAAAAGTAAATGAGAATAGTTAATGCAGGTTTGTTTGATGATAAGATTGTTTTCTAAGTGTATAAAAACAACATAAAAAAATGATTGATGAAAGTAATAGCAAAATAAAAGTTATGTTTGAGAATGAAAAAAAGAAAAGAAAGAAATATGTATGATTGTGAATTAAATTTTGTTAAATAAATTACTATGGATGAGAAATTTGGGAAAGTTTGTCGCCTTTTATCATATGATAGAAGTTCTTAATATGATTGGGAGATATCAAATTGCATGCGCAAGGCATCATATTTGGTGCATTCTGCTAGCATATGATGTATGGTTAAAGGTATATCACTGTTTCACATATGTGAATCAACTTTTCTCCGGTTAAGAGATATCCGTGAGTTAGACGTTTGTGGCGTATTCGAATTCTAGACAATACCACCTCTTCTCTACGTGAGAGTCGAAACGTATGAGGACGAATTTTATAAGTTAGTGTGGGCATCATACTACGCAATTTGTTATTTTGCTACACATCCCAAGATGCTTGTCGCAAATCCAACAATCTTTGCTTGAATCTACTCTCGACATCTGGAACGGGAACTAGTTTGAAATCAACGTCGCGACGCTGGGAAGCTTCCTTAGCAGCCCAATCAGCGTGTTCATTTCCCTCTATGCCCACGTGTCCAGGTATCGAGCAAAACTTTATAACATAACCCAAAGGGGTTTAGTTTTTCTTAATAGAATTAATGGCATTGTGCCAAATGATTTGAATACACGATTTAAGTGAATGAAGAAAGAACACAAATAGTATTCTGACCACCATCATCTCGCCTCTAGATTCGGAGAGTTAATAACTCCACAATTTACCAGATAAAGATTGAAGTTGATTAGGTTGAAGGGCGTGTCAAACGTTAGGTCATATTGCGCCTCCTGCGATAGAATAGTTTATTAGTTATATAATAACTATATATATATATATATATATTCATAGGGGTGTAACGTAAGGGGTGACGTAGATTGACGCATGATGTTTGCGAGATGGACTTTTTTACCTTATACAGCAAGCAGAGTTGGGGTGTTTTCAAGGTGTCACTCAGTCATCATGAAAAGCGTTGTGTAATTATAAACTGTCATAATCAGGTTGATTTAAAGGGGTATTTAACCGCTAAACTCAAAAAATATATTTTATTCAGGCTAACTAGTAATGAATTTAGCAATCAACAGAAATATTATTGGGGTCACCATGACCTCCCAAAAAATTGTCAAACATGACATTTTTCGAGCTAGGTCCCATAGGCAAAAATCTCCCATAAGAAATAACATGGGAACGATCTTTATTGCCCCGTGACCTTGGGGATTTAAATTCAAACAAATATTGGCCCTTATTGACGTACTCGACCACCTTTTCTGTAATTTTCTCTTTTTTTTGTTTTTTTAATTTGGGCAAGTTGTTTGGTCAAATATGCTGATTACCAAGATGGGGTGTGATTTTGGAATGCATATTTTTGCGTGTTTGAGGGTATATTTGGGCACAGTTTCAAGACAAGATGTTATAAAGGAGCTTTTAGATTGGACTTTGCTCTAGTATCTATGTGGAACCCAAAAAAGAAGCAAGTTAAAGGGCCCATTTAGGAAATTTTCCAAAACACCAATTTTCGGGGCCCAATTTTGGATAAAAAAAATAAAAAATTCGTGTTTTAAATCACAGTTACAAGATATAATTTTTAAAAACGGTCATTTAAGTGTAGTATTGTGCTATAGATCACGTGGTAAAAAATAAATTTTTGGGTTTTTAGCCCCTTTAAATACCTGACAACACGGCCAAAATTGATTGGGGCTTGGGATTGGGAACTTGGTTGTCGTTACTGCTAGCCTAACTTAACCAATCTAAATCCATGGACCAAGCTTTTAATTTTGAATGACGTCTGTTAATTTTGATATTTCCACATGTGAATGTTTCAATTAATTTATTTGTTGTATGTTATTTTTGTTTATATATTTATTTCATAATCATTGTTAGATAATAATATAGATATTGATCCATCATTAATTAATTATATAATTAATAAAAATATTTATTATTTCAAACAAAATAATGGGCTTGGTAACACTTCTAGATCTCACCACTTTATGCAGTTGAGCCACTTGTATCTTCCTCGTTTTCGGCTTGGCCCCCCTTTTTAAAAAAAAAAAATTGGCTATTTTGTATGGTATATCATTATTTTTTTTTAGAACGTACACGGCATGGATGTAAGCATTCAAGTAGAAGAAATAACTTTATTACAATGATTCAAAATAAAATCTCACTCATTAAAAATAAGGTTTGAGCATCGCAGTTATAAATTATAACACAAAGATACCTATTTATTGTTTCGACCACCACTCGTATGCACCTCAAACGTCAAATAAAATAAAGATCACATTTTTAAGGCTTTGTTATTTTGGCTTCTCAAACTTTATCCATTGGGGGCCCACGCCAATCTATTTCTCAACAAAACACGAATTAAATAATTTGTTATATTTCCATTATCTCAGCTTCCAGTCATCTAATCCAACTACCGTTTGTAAAGCACATGGCCACTGAGATGACTGACATCGGTGCGAATTTTGGCTTCTCCAACAATATCCATTGAAGGCCCAAAAACTGATACGTCCTAAGCCAGCCAGCCAGCCACCCACCCAACTGAAGAAGAAAGTATTTTTGAACGATCTTGACGTCTCAATAACTTTTAGACGCATCAGTAGATCGGGATGAAACTTAGAATGAGTCATCTCATAGTAAAAAACCATCGATTGAAGTAAGTTGCAGGTTTCTATCTCCCATGGTTTCGCGGCGGCAACACGGTGTAAACTGTAAAGTGCCAATGAAGGCCTGTGGTATCAGGCGCTTATTATTTTTTATTTTAATGATTTTTTCCCGCCGATCAGCGAGAAGGCCATTGTAGGGCACAATTCCCTCTTTAGCCTGTATAAGCGTCACAACAAACCACACATAAGTTGCAAGAAAACAAATACATAAAATAGAAAACAAGTTGTCATTCAGACATAACGGAGAACATAGTGGAAGCGGAGCCGCCGACGACGACGTGAGAAACTAGGGCGCTTCAACCGGTTAGGTCATATTGCGCCGCCTGTGAATGAAAGTAAATTAGAAGAGTTAATGTAGGTATGTTTGATGATTAGATTGTTTTCTAAGTGTATAAATAAACAAATAAAATTTAAGATGAAGGGAAATAATAGCAAAATAAAAATTATGTATGTAAATGAAAAGAAAAAAGAAAAGAAATGTGTATGAAGTTAATTAAAGTGTGTTAAATAGATTACTTTGGATGAGAAATTTGGAAAGTTTGTCGCCGTTTATCATATTGACAGAAGTTCTTCATATGATTGGGAGAGATCAAATTGCGTGCGCAAAGGGATCATATTTGGGACATTCTGCTAGCATATGATGTACGGTTAAAGGTACATCACATGTGTCACATATGGGAATAACCTTTTCTCTGGTTAAGAGATATCCGTGTGTTAGGCGTGTGTGCCCTATACGAAGTCTAGACAATACCACCTCTTCTCTACGAGAGAGTCGAGACGTAGGTGGACGAATTTTGTTAGTCAATGTGGCATCACACTACGCAATTTGTTATTTTGCAACACATCCCAAAATGTTTTTCGCAAATCCAAAATCTTTGTTTAAATCCACTCTTGACATCGGGAACGGGAACAAATTAA
This sequence comes from Sweltsa coloradensis, assembly GCA_024449915.1. Classification (NCBI taxonomy): domain Eukaryota; kingdom Metazoa; phylum Arthropoda; class Insecta; order Plecoptera; family Chloroperlidae; genus Sweltsa; species Sweltsa coloradensis. The sequence continues at coordinate 38,713 of JAMZAV010002428.1, read as the reverse complement.
AATAAACGTCGCGACGCGGGGAATTTTTCTTAGCCCCCTATCGCGTGTTCATTTCCCTTATGCCCCTGTCCGGGTATCCAAAAAAACTCTATTATTAACCCTTTGGGGGTTTTTTTTTTCAAATAGCCCGCGGGGCTTGGCCGGGTGCGCTTCCGGCTTTAGATAAAATTCCTATACTTACTAGTTTTTGGGTTTTGTTTTTTATGATGCAGAGCCATGCTCGGGCCTATTTCCCCGGGGCCCAGCCCTATTGAACTGGAACATTTTTCACAATATTGGGTTGGGTTTTTTTTTCTCTAACCATTCACCTTTGGGGTGGAGTCCCCAACCCCACAAAGGGGTGGGTTAACCCCCTGGCTGTGGTAAGGGCCGGCTCGGCCGCGAAACCATAGTCGGCACCCCCCTCCCCGACGCCCACTGCCAGAGCTCGCCTCTAGTTTCACAGAGTATCCTCTGTTGCTTGTTGGTTTGCAGATCGACTTCATCTTTTTCCTCGTTTTTTTACGATTATCAGAGCCAAGCTAGAGGGGAATATATACTATGCAACAACGACCAAGAAACTAGGGCCCAACGGGGTAAGGTCATTTTTTCCCGCCTTCGATATTTGGGGTTAAAAAAAAAAATTGATTTTGTTTCTTTCAATTTTATAAAATAAGAGTGATAAATATGTCAGTTAAAAACAAATTTAAATTTTTACTAATTAGTCCCTTTTATAGAAATAAAATTTTGTTGAAGTGTTTTTAATTTTAAAAAACAAAAAAACTTCGGATGTGAAACAGAAAAAATGAAGCTACCCCGTATTAAAGAAGCCTTCTTTGAAATTTGAATTACCAAGGGTTGTTTTCGAAAAGGCATCATATTTATTTTATTTTGTTCGGGATTTTTTTTAAAGTATTTAAATTTGACTGGTTTTTTACACTTGTTCAAAAAGATTTTTATTTTGTTTTACACCCCTTCTCTGTTTGTAAATCTATCATCAAAAACCTAAAATTTAAAAGGGAAAACCCCAAAACACTTTGTGTTGCTGTGAGAGTAATGCCACGAGGGGATCACACAAGGGCACCGGGAAAGCGACCAACCTCTGCTCGTGAGGTCACCGCAACACTCTAGGGGAAGTAACGATACTGAGTCTATAGGCCTTCAACCCGGTTAGGGTCATATAGCGCCGGTGATATTATAGTTTAAAAAACAAGTTTGTTGTTTTTTGATGTTTATATTGCCTTCTGTTTTATAAAAAAAAAATATACAAATATTAAATGAAATATATTTTTTAAATTTAAGGGCCCAGTAAAAGGGTTTTAGGTCAAAATTTCCCCTTTCAGCCGGGGTGAAAATAGTGGAAGTTTTTTTTTTTTGGGGGGGGGGATTTACGACGCGCAATCGTTGGGTCATAATGCACCCTCCACCCTGGGATAGGGGAGGAGGAGTCCACGCTGATCAAAAACCAGCCATGAGTAAGGGGGGGAAGTGGGGCTTCTCACGTCGGGGTCCTCATGTCTTTGCCATCGTTCTTGTTTTCAATGTTTTCGTGAGTCGGGGAGGGAAACAAGGGGGGGGATGGTGTCCCGGACGACGTTTTCCAAAGCTCCCTCAGTTTTGGGTAGTAAAAAATTTCTTACATACTGCGTGTTGTAAGAGGTCTTTTTCCTCTTGAACCCCCTATAACGATTATAAAAAAGCCATGCTTGGGCAAATTCTCCCAGGCCCAGAGGGGGGTGTTTATAGTGATAGTGTGTAATGGATTTTGCTTACAAGAAGATCTGCGAAAAAGCTAACGGTATTGGAGGATTGGCAGCGGTACAGGAAAGGGGCAAACAGTGTTTTAGAGAGGAAACCCCCCCCTTTAGGCAACCCCACCACCATTGAATCCAAACAAAAACCCCTTTGCTTTGACCAAATAGATATGGTGAGAGGGATAAAAATTTAAAAAATCTTCTATCGAAGAACAATCAGTTGGTAAAAAGGGCGAAAATATAAAAAAAACAAATGTAAAGGGGAAACCCGAGGCATTAGTTTTTAAACGAAGATGCGTTTTGAAATTTCGAAAAAACAAACTACGAGGGACTGAGAAACTAGGGCGCTTAAAGGTTGGGTTTTATTTAAAGGGCCCCCTGGATATTGCCCAAATAAAATGAGTTAATGGGTTTGTTGAATTTTTTTTTCTTTGATGGAGAAAAAAAATAAAATTAGGTGATTTTATAAAGCAAAACAAAATGAAGGGCAAAATTTCAATGAAAAACAATATGAAAAAAAATTGATGAGTGAATTTTAACTTGTCACATAAAGTATTTGGAAAAAAGAAAGTTTCATGTGCCGTTATCAGGGAAAAAGTTTTTAGGCATACGAAGGAGAGGATAAAATTGAGTGCGCAATATCATTTTTATTTTCAGATAACGTATGAATAAATGGTTATTAAATATAGGGCGCTCAACCCGTAAGGTATAATCTCTACCCTATGATTGGGTAGGGGAGGAAAGGTGGGACCACGTCCCCCCCCGTTTTTAGATCTGTCATTTTTCGTTGTGCCATTGTCATGTCTGGGGGATCTCTCAGGGGAAAGGGAGGTGTCCTCGAGGGTCGATTGCCAGAGGTCACTTCTAGTTTTGGAAGTAAAAATACTCTCTTGAAAGGTATTCTCGGAGGACTTTATTCTCAATCCCCCTTCTTTCGTCTTTATCATCGTCATCTTTTCGTTGTTCTTTATTGCGCCCGACGCGAATGCCAGAGCTTCCCTATTTTCCGGGAGTATACACTCCCATTTATACTAGCGTTTTTTTTTTTTATTAAGATTAAGGAGCGTCAACCGTAGGTAATAATGCCCCACTCTAGACTAGAGGATATGGGGAGGAGGAGGAGGGTTCTTGGATTAAAGAGCGTAAACCCAAGGTCATAATGGCCTTTTCCCCAAATATGTAGGAAGGAGGGGCCTATGCTGGTAGAACCACCAGGGGAGGGGCGAAAAAGTGGGGGGGGGGCATCCCCTTTTGTAAATTTTCGTTGTGTTTGTATCGCGGGGGGCGTCAGGAAGAGGACATGGTCCCCCGACGACGATTGCCAGAGCTCGCCTCGGGCTTCGGGGAGTAATAATCCCCATTACAAGCTGATGTTGGCGAAATTAAGACTTTTCCCCCAAAACGACGATGGAGAAACTAGGGCCTTCAAGCGGTTGGGTCTTTTGCGCAGTTTGTGATATTGAAATTTGTGAAAGATTTTTTGGTGCTTTTGATGATTTATTTTTTCCTTTTTATAACGAAAAGAAATTAAGGTGAGATAGTAGGCCGATAGCAAAAGAAAATGTTTTTTTTGTGGAAAATATTTTTTTTTCAAAATTGATTTTCCCAAAAAGAGGTTATTACCTAGCTAGTAGACCAGGAGCCAAAAACCTTTGGAAACAAGTTTTGTTCAACCCATTTTACATCTAAAATCTGATTGACCCCGTGGTAGTATGCACCTTTTAAAAAAATCTCAGGGATGTCACTTCGAAGGGGTTTACCGTTTTTTTTTAGCAGCCTTTTTGTTTTTTGATTGCGATCATTAAAAAGCTTAGTCGGTACTAACTCAAAAGAAATACTCGTGCACATTTAACCCTAATTTATTTTTTTTTCCCGTTTTGTGGGAAATTTATGTTCAACTATTGTTCGCAACAAATTTTTTCATAGACTAGATTTTCATTGTTGAAAAAGCAACATGGAAAATAATAGTGAAATAATTTTACTAAAATGTGTTTCAAGCACAAATTCAAAATATTTTTTTGTCAGTTAGCGCAATGTTTTTAAATAATAGGATTTAAAAAACTGTTATGGACCCCAATAAAAAAAAATACGGTTTATTGCACGTTGACTACAAAAGCTTTTAAAGGCTGAGCATTTAAAGTGGATTGTACGTATTTAACATGATTTTTGCCCAACTTCTTTTTGCATTGTAGTAAAAAATAACATTTGAAAGTAGTTCCAACAAAAAAATAATGCAAATGGCCAAAATTTAATGATATTTTAAAAAGGATTTAAAGATTTTTGCAGAATAGTCGATATTATGGAATTTTTGTTTCAAAAGTGGAAAAGTGGAAAAATGCGATCTTCAGTGAAAAAAATTTTAAATTTCTGCCCCTTTATTTTTGGGAAAATAATTTAAATGTTTTTTTAAGGTTCTGAAAAGTTAAAAAAATTGGGAGAGTGTTTTTCCCGGACAGAAAAAAAAAAATGCGGAAATGTACAAAAAATCCAAAAAAAGTCCCAGGAAAGGGTTTTCAACGACCCGACGTGAAAAAATAGGGGGCTCAACCCGGGTTTGGTCTATTTCGCCGCCTGTGAGAAAGTAAATAAAAAGTTAATGCAGGGATGTTTAAGATTGATTTTTTTCTAAGTGTAAAAATAACAAAATAATTTTAAGATGAAGAAAGTAATAGCAAAATAAAAATTTGTATGTAAATGAAAATAAAAAAAAAGAAAAAAAATGTGTATGAAGTTAATTAAAGTTTTTTAAAAAGATTATTTGGTGAGAAATTTGGAAAGTTTGTCGCGTTATCTATGATAGAAGTTTTCATATGATTGGGAAGACAAAAATTGCATGCGCGGCATATATTTGGTACATTCTGCTAGCAATGATGTACGGTTAAAAGGGACATCACATGTGTCACATATGGGAATAACTTTTTTCTGGTTAAGAGATATCCGGTGTTAGGCGTGTGTGCCCTATACGAATTAACAATACCACCTTTTCCTTTCGTAAATCGAGAGTAGGTGGACGAATTTTTTTTAGTAAAGTGGGGGATCACACTACGCAATTTGTTATTTTTTCAACACACCAAGATCTTGTCGCAAAACCAATAATCTTTGCTTGAATCCCCTTTTTTAATCGGGAAAGGGAACTAGATTGAAATCAACGTCGCGACGCTGGGGGCTTTCCTTTTGCTGCCCCATCAGCTGTTCATTCCCCCCATGCCCACGGGGCCAGGTTCCACAAAAAATCTATTTGTAACCTTAAGGTTAGTTTTTCAAATAAATTTGGGGTCTTGTACCAAATGATGACTTGAATACATGAGTTTATGTTGAATGAACTTAAACTAAACTGAACACAAAAGGTATTCTCCACAACGACAGCGTAGAAAAGTATTTAAGAGCTTCACGGATGGCAAAAACTTGCAGTGAAAACTGAACCACGTCGTAGCCCCGAAAAGTTCATTAAGGGGGAGCAATAAAAACACTTCCAACCTTTTGTCATTTTGGGGCCATCTGTGTACCAAAGAAACCCTTTTATGTTCATGGGAAAAACCTCTAAAATTTAATTTTGAAAAACTATCGCAAGTAGGTTTTTTATAAAAAAAGAAAAGGTCAAATATATAATGGCCGGTGTAAACCGGGCGGGTTATTGCTAAATACAAAATTTTAAAAACTTTGGGAGATGAAATTTATAAGATTAAAAAAAGTTTTTTCTTAACCCGTTGGAAGAGATGCCCTTTGGGGTTTTTTATCAAATGTCTGACATATGTGGTTAAAAAAAATTCCGATTTTCTGGATGGTTTGGCATAGCTTTAATTTTCAACATAGTCCCATCAAAAGGTTTCTCCGTTCGCCCAAAGGGGGACAAACCCGACTCGGGATTCCTGACTAACGGGCTTGTTCGAAATGCACCAAAAAGCAAAACGAAGACCACAATGGTGGACAGTTCTGAATTTAAAGGGGGGTGTTTCTTGTGAAGAGTATACGAAACATCCATAGTCCATTTGGAGCAAAATAGAGATCCGTAAATTCTCAACTGCAAGTCCTATCTGCACCCCACGATGTATTACTGAGAACTTTCAATAGGTTGATTTTCAACAGCATTTTTTTGGGAATCAACAGGGGGTCTTTCCAATTTGCTTTTTGTCAAACACCATGCCCGGGAAAACGGGCATTTTTTGGGTTTGAATAGAAGTTCTACATTGTTAAACGATAGTTTTGGGTCATTTTTTGGGCCTTGAAAACGGCAAAAATGAATCACTGAGTTTTTTTGGGAGAGAATCGTGTCCCCCGCTTTCGAGCCATTCACTTTGAGCGTTGATAAATTTACCGATCTGTAGAAATTCCCAGGTCATTACAAATAGGCACACATTAGGCTCTTTGGGATTAACCATACACGTTTTTTTCCAATAGCAAACAGCGATCCGACAAGACCGAGCCCTTTTGGTTTTGGTACACTGTTTTCATGAGAACGGTTACAAAAAAAATTTTTAACACGCACTTTGAAAATTCATCTTTTAAAAAATTTTCTAAAAAATTTTTGGGAGTGCCCTCTAAAACCCCATCGTGAATCTGTTGAAGTATATTATACCCCCCATGCTGTTCGTATGCTTTTTCAAGTCAAAAAACACACCAACAACATGTTGTTTTGCAACAAAAACCCCTTTTTGAAAAAAGTCTCAACGAACCAAGTGGGGATTTTTGCAACGACGTTTACGAAATCCCCATTGGACTTGCCCAATAAAAACCCCGTGTCTCCCCCATCCACATTAGTCGTTTGTTTATCACTTTTCGAACAATTGCAAAAGCAACTTGTCAGAGAAATAGGGCGATAGAAGTCGGCATCGATTATCTTTTGTGGGGTTTTAAAAAGGGAATTAAGTGACTACGCCACTATCGGGAAATTGTTTAGACAACCACAAAAATAAAAAATAAATAAAAACTTCCCAAAGGGGATCAGCAGGGGCACAAACATGTCGTTGGCATTTTTTTCTTTTTCCACAGATGTGCGACTAATGAGCTTTAGTTTTTAACCGCCATTTTTTCACATATCTTTCTTCTTTCCCTCCCTCTAGGGGAATCACGGGAATAAGAAGCAGAGGGCCCACTATTTACACACTTGTTGGATGTTCACCTGCACGTCACCATGAGATTTTAAAAACCCCATTTTCTGCAAATTTGGTTTCCCATTTACAAACTTCTTTGGGGTGGCCAAACCTTGACCCTTTAAAAACCTCATGGGGGGTTTGGGATAAGTTCTAACTCTAAAATGTGGTATCCCACTCACACTTTTTTAGGTAAAACCTTTTTGTTGAAGGTGGGGATTTTTGTTCCCGTTGGAAATTCTTCTCCCTAACCGGGTCAAAAATTCTATAAAAGTAATGACACCTTTTTTGGAGAGTTCCTTTTTAGTTTCCCTTGGTTACATATTCTAGTCAAAAAAAACTTAAAAAACTTAAAAATTATTAGTTGTTCATGTGCTTTAAATCAATGTAAATAGGAAATCGAATTTGGTAGTTTTTAGAAAAGTTCAGACGCTTTCATTAGCAGTCTCAACCAGATGCAAAACCATTTTGCGTTTTCCCTACTGTTTTACGGTACCCGCTCTCCTTTAATTGCTTTTGCAATCGCAAATGATGATTAAAAAAAAAAGTTGGTTCTCTTTTAAAAAATTTTTTTGTCAAAATTCTAGTAATTTAGACTTTGTTTTTAAGTTTTTTCCAAATTGTCAAGGGGAATTGGGTTCAAAAAAAGACCTAGGTATTTTCTTTGATGGGATTGGTTTTGTTTTTGGGGGGGGAAATGGGGGAATTGGATGATTTAAAAAATTTTAAAAAATAGAAACAGGCGAAACCCACAAAATTTCCCCGGGAAAAAGACTCAACTTTCCCTGTTGGTTTTTTACCTCATAGGGCCCTTTTAAACTTAAAGATTTTTTTTTTTTTATCAGGATGGTGTGTGGAAAGAGCCAAATTTTTTGTCCGGCCACAGACATAGACGCAAATTCTTTTACCCCGTGGGTCGGGTCCCGACCCTTCTCTTCCCATAGCCTCCAATTGGTACTAAACCTAGCTCTATGTCCAGGCTGCCCAATGTGCAAAAAGGTGACAAAATGTTGTACCGATTTACCCAGGTGGGCTAGTTTGAATCCCGTCTATGATGATGCAGGTGGCCAGGTTTCGTGTTGGTCCATGTTTTCGCAAGAAACATTTTCCCCAAAAAACCCGGATTCCTTTTCCCCGGCACGGGTCGACCGCACGGAAACGGCGGTAACATTTAGAACACAAAGGGGGCCAGCATTGAGGGGAAGAGTAGAAAAAGGAAAAAAATAATAAATAGATGTGATTGTGAGTAAATGTGCGTGTGGGAAAGTGAAAATATATGAGAGAGCCCCCTTTGCGGTCTCCAGTCCCAAAGATCTTATTTGAGGGGTCCACCCCGGACTGCCTCTTTGTCGCTTTTAGATGAGCCGAGGGGAATGCTCTGGGCCTATTTACCCCGGACCCAGAGGGGATATAAACCTACATGCTTAACCCGTTTTGTACTTTTTTTTATCCCCCAACCTTCATTTTTTTTGAATTTAAATTTGGTGTGAAATTTTTAAGCGCAATCCAAATCCCATTCTCATGAAAATTGAAATTTTTAAAGCCTTTTTTTTTTTTAAAAAAAAATTACGTTCTTTCCAACAACGAAAAAAAAGGGCGTTTGCGAAGTTTTCCTAGTAAATTTAAAAATAAATTTTTTTTAGTCCATAAAAACAAAAGACCAAAGGGAAAATTTTAAACAATACGAAAAACCCGTGAGAAGCAAGGGCCGTCTACCGGATGGTTGAAACCGATAATTAATAATTGTTTGAAATCTTTTATTGGTTTGGACTGGGCGAGCGTAGCGGGGCGAAGCGAAGTTCCTTTTTAAACTCCCACTGGAAAAAAAAATCCCCAATGTTTTTTTTTCTTTTTTTTTTTGTATTTTTGTGTTTTTGTTAACACGATTCCGGTTTTAAACCCAATACTCATTTCGGGTTTAAATTTTTGGAGGGCCCTTTGAAATCTCCCAAAATTAGAAATGGGCCCGTTTTTGAGCGCAATCCCCGGGGAAAATTTTTTTTATAAAAAAAAGCAAAATTTTTTTGGGGTTTTTTTTCGATTTTTTTTAAAAAAATTTTTTCGACCCTTTTAACACCCCACACGCTTTATTTCCCCGATTGTAAAGGGTTTTTTTTACAGAACCTTAAATTTTTTGAATTAAAATATTTGTGTGAAAATTTTAGCGTAATCGAAAAATTTAAATTTTTCATGAAAATGGGCATTTTCGGGTTTTTTTCTTTTTTTAAAAAAAATTTTTTGACTTATAAAAACCCACATGCTTTTTTCCTATTGTAATGATTTTTTCACAGAACCTTTTTTTCATGAAAATTTAAAATAAATCGTTTTTAAATTTGACCCATCGGGGGGGGGGGGAATTATTTCTTAAAGAAAAAATTGGGAATTTTAAAATTTTTTTTTTTAAATTGGGGGTTTTTTTTAAAAAAATTTAAAATTTATTTTTTTTTTTTTTTAAAATTTAAAATTTTTTAAAAAAACTTCGACCCCAAAATAAAAAATTTTTTCCCCAGAACAACAGAAAAACCGCGTTTAAAACATGGCAACTCAATCACCAAATTTCGCTCATCCAACAAACGCGGCGGGACCTTTTTAAACGGGTTTTCCCATTTGTATAATTAATTTCGGGGGTTAAAAATTTTTTATATTTAAAAAAAGTAATTTGGATTTAAGAAAGCGTCAACCCTTAGGGTCCCTAAAAGCACCAAATTAACCTAGAGGGGGGGGGGGGGGCGGAGGAAAAGGGGTCCATGTTGTTCAGAACCCAAACCCCGGGATAAGGGGATTAAAGGGGGGTTTTGACGGGCGCGGTTCCCTTTATTGTTTTTTGCATCTTTGTGATGCAATGGGCGTCATCTCCCGGGGAGGTTTTTTGGTTTTTTTTGGATTAAAGGGCGCGTCAAAACCCTTGGGTCATAATGCACCCCTCTAACCCAGGGGGGGGGGGGGGGGGCCATTTTTTGTTTTTAGAACCCGCCCCTGGGTAAGGGGAAAAAAGGGGGTTCTCACGTTTACGGTCGTCATTGTTTTTGTAAACTTTGGTGTTATTGTCGTGATCGTCGTCGAGGGGGTCGTCAAGGGAAGGGGGCAAAGGGCCCCCACGAGATTTCCCCGAGCTCGCCACAGATTTGGGGGGGTTAAATACTACTCTTTTTACTAGCTGATGTTTTCGGGTGGACTCTTTTTTCTTGAATCGCCTTTTTCCATTAGCAGAGACATGCTCTGGGGCCCTTTTTTTTCCCTGGGCCCAGCGGGGGTTTTAAAAACCCTTCCTTAAATTTCTGATGGGTTTTCCAGAGGGTTTTATCTTTTGAATCGCCTTTTACGAATCGCAGAGTTGCTCTGGATCAATTCTATTCCTGTCCATACGGGGGAATTCATGGAGAAAAACACTCACTTAAATATAAGCTAATGTTTGCGATATGGTATAACCTGGCTTTGGCCAATCCTACCCTGGATACTAATTGAAAGCTTCATTTGTTTTATTATCTTAAACTAATGTATTTAAAAATATAGCACCACTGGACACCATGATTGAATCTCCTAGAAGTGCCACCTATGCCATTGTGCCGCCGAGAGGACGCTCATAGATCTTCTGTCGAATGCATTACACTTTGTTACTTTTGTGCATGCTCGTTGTTTTACACCGAGACTATGGACTCTTGTTGAAAGAATGGTATTATGTCTTTGGGGAGGAAACTCTTTTCACTGAGAGATTGAGTTGTGGAGGAGCCGTACAAGAAATGTGTCACTACGACGTGAGAAATAAGGGCGCTTCAACCAGTAAGGTCTTAATGCGCCGCCTGTGATTTGCAAATAAATTAATAAGGTAGTTTTTTGTGTGTTTTATGATATTGTTTTATAAGTTTATAAACGAAAAGAAAATAACGGCAATACTAATAGCAAAAGACAAATAATTCATTTGAATGAAAAAGTAAAAAGTTATTTTAATGGGTTTTAAATATTTATATAAATAAATAACATTGAATGTAAGTTTAACAAAGATTGTCGCCGTTATTCTTACTTGCATGTCAATCAAACATAGTTATAAGGCTTGATTTTGAGTGTATTTTAATTAAGGGCGCGTCAACCGCTTGGTCATTAGGTGCCCCTCTAGAGTAGGGGATGTGGGGACGTAATTCCCATGCTGGTCAGAATCAGCCACGGATAGGTGGAAAGTTATCACGTCATGGTCATCATCGTCTTTGCCATCTTTCTTGTTGTCATGGTCGTCGTCGTCGTCGTCAAGGAGGTCAAGAAGTGTATAAGAAGGGATTCTAGACGACTACCACCAGAGCTCGCCTCTAGATTCGGGGATTATTATACTCCTCACTTACTAGCTGATGTTCGGTAGATGGTCTTTATCTCTTTTCTCGCCTTTGCGTTTAGCAAAACAATGTTTTGGGCCAAATTCGCCCCAAAGCCCCGGGACATATTTTTTAAATTTAAATTTTTATTTTTGTGGGCGCGTCAACCAAAAATGTGCCCCCTCTAGTTTAAAAGGGAGGGTGGGTGGGAAAGGGGGCCCATTCAGGTCAAAAACCAGCTACGCGGGGGGGAAAGGGAAAGGGGCAGGTTCTCACGTCCTTTCGTTATCGTCTTTGCCAGCATCGTTCGGTTGTGAGGGGCTCTCGCGTGGGGGAAGGCCCTTAAAAGGGGGGGGAAAAAGGCCCCGACGACGACCGCCCAAGGTCGCCCTAGTTGAAGGGATTTAACCATATTATCGTTAACCCAAAACTTATGCTCCTTTTTTTTTTTTTTTCGGGGGGGGGGGGGCCTTTTTTATCTTTTTCGTTTTTTTGGGGGAGCCAGCCCGTGCTCTGTCCCAAAATACCGGGAAATTCAAACCCAAAATGGGGGTGAAAACCCCCAAGTATAGATGGTATTTGGCGTAACCCCAAACGTCTTGTGAAACTAGGGAGCGCCCCAACCGTAAAGGCTATATTGAAAACCCCTTTAAATTTTTATATAATTTCTCCTATTATCATTAATTTTTAACTCTTTTGGTTTTTTTAAAGTAATAAATTGGGGGAAATAAAAATGATTTTTTTTGATCTTTATTTGAAAAAAAAAACAAATTTGAAAAATTAAATTTTTTCCCTTTTTTTTGGGACTTTGGGCCCCGAAAAACCGGTTAAAGTCATAAGGGAAACCACTCAAAGGCCTGGGGGTTATGGGAAGTAGGGCCCAGGCCTTTTTTCAAAACATCCCACGGGTAGGGGGAAAAAAGGGGTTTTCCTCACATCGCGGTCTTCATCTTTTTTAAGACGACGACGTAAAAAAATAGGGCGTTTAAAACCCGGTTTAGGTCATATTGCCCCGCCGTAAATGAAAGAAAATTGAGAAAAAGTTAATCGGGTATTTTTTTATAAATTTAGATTGTTTTCTAAGTTTTAAAAAATAAAAAATAAAATGATGTTTAAAAAGTAATAGCAAAAAAAAAATTTTATGTTTTGTAAATGAAAATAAAAAAAAATAAAAAAAATGTGTATGATGTAAATTTAAAATTTTTTTTAAATAAAATCACTAGGGGAAGAAATTTAAAAAGGGTTTGTCCCCTTTAAATTTTGCAAGTTCGTTTTTGTCAGGCCCGTCCCCGTTGTCGTCGTCTTTCGTCGTCGTCGTCGTCGTCGTCCGTCGTCGTCTTTGTCGGGGGGTCGTCAGGGGGAGGGGAAGGGGGCCCCTTCCCCGCCCCAGGGGAGAAGGGGCTTACGTTTTAAATCAGCATTGCAATGCCCAAAACTGTACACAAAACAAGGGAAATTTTCCTTTGGAGAGAGACGTGAAAAAACTGGGGCCCGTTTAAACCCGGTTGGGTCATTTTTCGGGGGGGGCCTGGAATAAAATAAATTGAAGATTTTAATGCAGGTTGCTTGAGGGAGGAATTTGCCGTGTGCCCAAAATTCCACCGGGATAAAAACATTTTGTACGCAACGTGGTCACCCCCTGCGCAGCTCCCGACATTTTTTCCCTACACCCCGAAAAAAATGGGCGGGCAGAAGTTTTGCCCCCTAGAAACACAATCGATACAAGAACGGTTTAAGGCATAATGAACCAATTTTTGTTTACATATAAAGTAGACTAAGGGGCGTCCCCCGTGAGGTTTTTTATGTAAACACTGGGCAGGGGGGATATAAGGGGGGGCCTTTTTCTGGACAGAAACTCCCACTGGTGGGGGGAAGAAACTGTTACGTCCCCCGTTTTTTTTTCATCTTTCAACCGTGAGGTTATTCATGTGCACTCGAGCTGGGGTTTAAAAAAGGGGGGGGCCCCTTGGGGCCCGAAACTGCCACGGGTAGGGGGAAAAAAACTGTCTACGTCGCCGTTTTTTTTATCGTCAACCGTGGGGTTTTTTATGTGACACTCGAGCATTTGGGGATATAGAGGGGACCCCCCTATGCTGGACGGGAAACTGCCAAACTCGGGGCGGGGGGATAAAAAGGGGGGGGGCTTGCGGGAAACAAAAAATCCCAGGGTAGGGGGAAAAAAAATGTCTCACGTCCCCGGGTTTTTTTTTTTCTCAAAACCGTGGGGTTTAATTATGTGCACCCCGGACCCAGTGGGGATATAGGGGGAGGGCCTATGTGGCAAAACTGCCACTGGTAGGGGAAAAAACGGGGTCCACGTCGCCGTTTTTTTTTCTTTCGTAAACCGGGGGGTTTTATTATGTGCCCAATCGAGCATGGGGATATAGAGGGGAGGGCTTTTGGGGAAAAGAAACTGCCACTTGTAGGGGAAAAAACTGTCTCACGTCGCCTTGTTTTCATCGTAAACCCGTGAGGTTATTAGGTGAACCGGGGCGGGGGGGGAATATAGAGGGGAGGGCTATCGGGACAGAAATCCCACTGTGGGGGGAAAAAAAACTGTTTTCCCCCCCGCCGTTGTTTTCATCGTAAACCCCGTGAGGTTATTATGTGCACTCGACCCAGTGGGGATATAGAGGGGGGCCCTATGCTGGACAAAAAACTGCCCCCGGGGTGGGGGGAAAAAAACTGTCTCCCGTCCCCTTTTGTTTTAAAAATGGTCAACCGTGGGGTTTTATGGGACACTGGGGCCCAGGGGGGATTAGAGGGGAGGGCCCCTTTTTTTTTGGGAACAAAAATGCCACGGGTTTAGGGGGAAAAAATTGTCTCCCGTCGCCGTTTTTTTCATCGTCAAGGAGGGCCCGCGTCCCCCCGTGGGTTATTTTTGTGACACTCGGGCAGTGGGGATTAGAGGGGGGGGCCCCATGCTGGACAGAAACTGCCATGGTGGGGGGAAAAAATTTTGCCCTCCCGTCGCCGTTTTTTTTCATCGTAAACCCTTTGGGGTTATTATTGCCCAACCGAGCAGTGGGGATATAGAGGGGGGAGGGCCTAGTTTGGCCCAAAACTCCCACTGGGGGGGGAAAAGAAAATGCTAACGCCCGCCTTTTTTTAAATCGTCAAGGAGGGGCGTCAACCGTGGGGTTTTTATGTGACACTCGAGCAGGGGGAAATATAAAAGGGGGGGGCCTATGCTGGACAAAAAACTGCCATGGAAAGGGGAAAAAAAACTTTTCCCCAACGTCGCCGTTTTTTTCATCGCCCAAGGAGGGCGCGTAAAACCGGGGGGTTTATTTTGCCCCCACCGAGCAGTGGGGATATAGGGGGGAAAGGGCCTATGCTGGGACAGAACTGAAAGGGTGGGGGGAAACGGGCCCTCACGTCCCCGGGTTGTTTTCATCGTAAACCCCGGAGGTTATTTAATGTGCCCACCCGGGGCAGTGGGGATATAGAGGGGGGGGGCCCTTTTTGGGGACAGAAAACTGACACTGGGGGGGGGGAAAAAAAAACGGGGTCCCCCACGTCCCCGTTTTTTTCACCCGGTCAACCGTGAGGTTTTTTATGTAAACCCCTCGGCAGGGGGGAAATATGGGAAGGGGGGGCCCCTATGCGGACAAAAACTCCCACGGGTGGGGGGAAGAAATTGTCTCACGCGGGGGGGGTTTGTTTTTCTGTCAACCTTTGGGGTTTTTAATGTGACACTCGGCAGGGGGGAATATAAGGGGGGGGCCTTTTATCGGGGCAGAAACTGCCACTGGTAGGGGGAAGAAAGTCCCCACGTCGCCGTTTTTTTTCATCGCCAACCGTGGGGTTTTATGTGACCCTGGGAAAGGGAAAAGGGGGTTTAAGGGGGGGGCCCCTTATGCTGGACAAAAAAAGGGGACACTGGTAGGGGGAAAAAACTGCCCCTCACGTCCCCGTTTTTTTTCATCGTAAAACCGTGGGGTTTATTTTTTGTGACCCTCGAGCGTGGGGATATAAGGGGAGGGCCTTTTCTGGACGGGGGGGAAAAAAACTGCCACGTAGGGGGAAAGAAACTGTCTAAAGCCCGCGTTTTTTTTCCATCGTAACCCGTGAGGTTATTATGTGACACCCCGAGCAGGGGGGGAATATAGAGGGGAGGGCCTATGCTGGAAAAAAGGGCCACTGGTGGGGGGAAAGAAACTGTTTCAGTCCCCTTTGTTTTATCGTCAAACGTAAAGGTTATTATGGGGACGCTCGAGCAGTGGGGATATAGAGGGGAGGGCCCTATGCGGGACAGAAACGGGCCACGGGTGGGGGGGGAAAGAAAACTGTTTAAATTTCCGCCGTTTTTTTTCATCGTAAACCCGTGAGGTTTTATGTGACACTGGGAGCAGTGGGGATAAGAAAAAGGGCCCTATGGGGCCGGGAAACTGCCACTTTTGGGGGGAAGAAACTGTTCACGCGCCGTTTTTTCATCGTAAACCGGGGAGGTTTTATGGACACCGAGCATGGGGTATAGAGGGGAGGGTATGCTGGCCCAAGAAACTGCCACTTGTGGGGGAAAAAAAACTGTCCCCACGTCGCCGTTTTTTCATCGTAAACCGTGGGGTTATTATGTGACGCTCGGGCAGTGGGGATAAGGGGGGAGGGCCCTAGGGGGGAAAAAAAAACCCTGCCATTTGGTGGGGGAAAAGAAACTGCTCACTTTCCCCGTTGTTTTAATCGTCAACCGTGAGGTTTTTATGTACATTTCGAGCGGGGGGAAATATAAGGGGGGGCCTATGTTTGGACAGAAACGCCACGGGTAGGGGGAAGAAACGTCCCCACGTCCCCGTTGTTTTCATCGCCCAACCTTTGAGGTTTTTATGTGACCCCTCGACGGGGGGGATATAGAGGGAGGGGCCCTTTTCGGACGAAACTGCCACTGGTGGGGGAAAAAACCTGTCTCACGCCCGCCTTTGTTTCATCGTAAACCCGGAGGTTTTTATGGACGCTCAAAGCAGGGGGGATATAGAGGGGAGGGCCCTAGCGGCCAAAAACCCTTGCCACTTGTAGGGGAAAAACTGTCCCCACTTCCCCGTTTTTTTCATCGTCAACCGTGGGGTTATTATGGACGCCGAGCAGGGGGGATAAAGGGGGGGGCTATGCTGGGACAAAAAATTTCCCATTGTGGGGGAAAAAAAACTGTCTCACGTCGCCGTTGTTTTCATCGTAAAACCGTGAGGTTTTTATGTGACCTCAGCAGGGGGGATATAGGGGGGGGGGCCCTATGTTGGACAGAAACTGCCATTGGTTTAGGGGGAAGAAACTGTTAAACGTCGCCTTTGGGTTTTCATAGTAAACCTTTTGAGGTTTTTATGTAAACACTCGAGCAGGGGGGATTAGAGGGGGGGGCCCCTTAGGGCTGGACAAAATTTCCCACTGGAGGGGGAAAAAACTGCCCTCCCGTCGCCGTTTTTTTTTCATCGTAAACCCCGTGGGGTTTATTATGGGGACGCTCGGGCATTGGGGATTAGGGGGGGGGGGCCCCTATGCTGGAAAAAAACTGACACGGGGTAGGGGGAAAAAAAACTGTCTCACGTCGCCGTTTTTTTCATCGTCAACCGTGGGGTTTAAATTAGGGGCCCCACCGAGCAGTGGGGATTAAGGGGGGCCTTGCTGGCCAAAACTCCCAAATGGTGGGGGGGAAAAAAAACGGGTCTCACTTCGCCGTTTTTTTAAATCGTAAAACCGTGAGGTTATTATGTGAAAATCGAGCATTTGGGGGAATAGGGGGGAGGGCCCTAGGGGCTGGCCCAAAAACCCCACTGGTGGGGGAAGAAACTGTCTCACGTCCCCCCCTTTTGTTTTCATCGTAAACCGTGGGGTTTAATTAGGGACACTCGAGCCAGTGGGGATATAGGGGGGGAGGGCTATGCTGGACAGAAACTGCCCTTGTAGGGGAAAAAACCCTTTCTCACGTCGCCTTTGTTTTCATCGTAAACCCGGTGGGTTATTATGTGACACTCGAGCGGGGGGGAAATATAGAGGGGAGGGCCCTATGCGGGCCAAAAAACTGACACTGGTGGGGGGAAAAAAAATTTGCCCTCACGTGGGGGGGGGGTTTTTTTTCGGGGGGGGTAAACCCGGTGAGATTATTTTGACCTGAGCAGTGGGATTAAGAGGGAGGGCCTATGCTAGACAAAAAACGCCACGGTGGGGGGAAAAAAAACTGTCTCAGTCCCCGTTTTTTTCCATCGTAAAAACCGGGGAGGTTTTTTAATGGGGACTCTCGAGCAGGGGGAAATATAGAGGGAGGGCCCTATGCGGGACAAAAAACTGCCACTGGTAGGGGGAAAAACTGTCTCACGTCGCCTTTTGGTTTTCACGCCCCAACCTGAGGTTATTATTTTGACACTGGGAGCAGGGGGATATAGAGGGGAGGGCCCTTCCCTGGACGAAAACAACTGGTAGGGGGGAAAAACTTCTCACGTCGCCTTTTGGTTTTCTTTCGTAAACCTTTGAGGTTTTTTATGTGACGCTCGAGCAGGGGGGGATAAAAGAGGGGGGGGCCCATGCGGGACGGGAAAACTGAAAACTGGTGGGGGGAAAAAAACCTTTTCCACGTCGCCGTTTTTTTTCATCGCCCAACCGTGGGGTTTTATTTGTGACACCGGGCAGGGGGGGGATATAAGAGGGGGGGCCCCAAGCGGCCCAAAAACCCCCTGAAAACGGGTGGGGGAAGAAATGTCAAAAACGTCCCGTTTTTTTCATCGTCAACCGTGAGGGTTTTTTTATTTAAACACTCGAGCTTGGGGATAAAAGAGGGGAAAGGGGCCCCCTATGCTGGACGAAAGAAAAGGGTTGGGGGGGAAAAAAATGCCTCCCCGTCCCGTTTTTTTCCCATCGTAAAACCGTGGGGTTTATTAGGGTGACGCTCGACCCAGTGGGGAAAAAAGGGGGGAGGGCCCTATGCGGGCCCAAAAACTGCCACTGGTAGGGGAAGAAACTGTCTCACTCCCCGGGTTGTTTTATCGTAAAACCGTAAAGGTTTAAATTGGGTGACACTCGAGCAGGGGGAATAGAGGGGAGGGCCTATGCTGGACAGAAACCCCACGGGTGGGGGGAAGAAAACTGTCTACGTCGCCGTTTTTTTCCCATCGTAAAACCGTGAGGTTATTATTTACACTGGGAGCTTTGGGGAATAAAAGGGGGGAGGGCCCTATCGGGACAAAAAACGGCCACTGGTAGGGGAAAAAAACTGTCTACTCCCCGGGTTTTTTTAAATCGCACCCGTGAGGTTATTATGTGACACTGGGAGCATTGGGGGATATGAGGGGAGGGCTATGCTGGACAAAAACTGCCCTTGTTGGGGGAAAAACTGCTCACGTCCCGTTTTTTTTCTCGCAACCGTGAGGTTATTATGGCCCACTCGAGCAGTTGGGATATAAGAGGGGGGGGGCCCATGCGGGCCCAAAAACTCCCACGGGTTAAGGGGGAGAAACGTCTCACGTCGCCGTTTTTTTTCATCGTAAACCCGGGTGGGTTTTTATTATGTGACACTCAAAAGCAGTGGGATATAGAGGGGAGGGCCTATGCGGGACAGAAACTGCACTTGTAGGGGAAAAACTTTCTCACGTCCCCGTTTTTTTTTCATCGTAACCGTAAAAGGTTTTATGTGACCCTCGAGCAGTGGGGAATTAGGGGGGGCCCCTAGGGCTGGACAAAAAATCCCCACGGGTGGGGGGAAAAGAAATGTCCCAGTCGCCTTTTGTTTTCATCGCCCAACCCCGTGAAGGTTATTATGGGGACACTCCGAGCGGGGAAAATACAGAGGGAAGGGCCTATGTTTGGGCCCCAAACTGCCCTGGTGGGGGGAAGAAACTGTCTCACGTGGGCCGTTGTTTTCATCTCAACCGTGGGGTTTATTATGTGACACTCGGCATTTGGGGGATTTTTAGAGGGGAGGGCCCTATGCTGGACAAAATTTTGACCTGGGTGGGGGGAAAAACCTGTCTCCGTCGCCGTTTTTTTTTAATGTAAACCCGTGGGGGTTATTATGTGACATCGAGCAGTGGGGATATAGAGGGGAGGGCCCAAATGCGGGACAGAAACTCCCCACTGGTGGGGGGAAAGAACGGGCCCTCACGTGCCCGTTTTTTTATGGGTAAACCCCGGGGTTGGGGTTTAAATTATGTGCCCACTCGAGCAGTGGGGATATAGGGGGGAAAGGGCCCTTTTGCTGGGACAAAAACTGACACTGGTAGGGGGAAAAAAACTGTCCACGTCGCCGTTGTTTTCATCGCCCAACCGGGGGAAAGGGGTTTTTATGTACACTCAAGCAGGGGGGTTTATAGAGGGGGGGGGCCCAAATGCGGGAAACAAAAAACCTTGCCACTGGAAAGGGGGAAGAAACTGTCTCACGTCCCCCTTTGTTTTCATCGTCAACCGTGAGGTTATTATGTGACACCGACCCAGGGGGGATATAGAGGGGAGGGCCCAAATGGGACAAAAAACGCCACTGGTAGGGGGAAAACTTTTCCCCCTTCGCCGTTTTTTTTCATCGTCAACCGTGAGGTTTTTTAGGTGACCTCGAGCAGTGGGGATATAGAGGGGGGGGCCCCTATGCTGGACAGAAACTGGGCCATTTGGTGGGGGGAAGAAACTGCCCTCCCCGGGGCCGTTTTTTTCCAGGGGTAACCCGTGGGGTTTATTAGGTGCACTCAAAGAAAATTGGGATATAGGGGGGAAAGGGCCTATCCCTGGCCCAAAAATTTGCCACTGGTAGGGGAAAAGGAAAACTGTCTCAGGGCGCCGTTTTTTTTAATCGCCCAACCGTGATTTTTATTATTGACCCCTGGGCCCAGGGGGGAAAATGAGGGGAGGGCCTATCCCGGGAAACAGAAACTCCCCACGGGGAGGGGAAAAAAACTGTCTCACGCCCCCGGGTTTTTTTTTCATCGTCAACCTGAGGTTATTTTTGGGGACACTCGGGCAGGGGGGAATATAAAAGGGGGGGGGCCTATGCTGGACAAAAACCCTCCCCACTGGTAGGGGGAAAAAATGCCCTCACGTCGCCGTTGTTTTAAACGCCCAACCCGGGTGAGGTTATTATGTGACACTCGAGAAAGGGGGATATAAAAGGGGGAAGGGCCCTTTTCTGGACAAAAATGACACTTTGGGGGGGAAAAGAAATGTCTAAACGTCCCCGTTGTTTTCATCGTAAACCCGTGAGGTATTTTTGGGGACACTCGACAGGGGGGGATATAGGGGGAAAGGGCCCTATGCTGGACAAAAAACCCCAAACTGGTAGGGAAGAAACTGTCTCACGTCCCCCGTTTTTTTAAATCCCCCCAACCGTGGGGTTTTATTATGTGACACTCGGCAGGGGGATATAGAGGGGGGGCCTATGCTGGACAAAAAACTGCCACTGGTAGGGGGAAAGAAACGGTCCTCCCCGTCGCCGTTGTTTTCATCGTAAACCCGTGGGTTAAATGTGACACTCGGGGCAGTGGGGAATCAGGGGGGAGGCCTAGGGCTGGCCCAAAAATTTGCCACTGGTAGGGGAAAAAAACTGTCTCACGTCCCCCTTTGGGTTTTCATCGTCAACCTTTGGGGTTTATTATGTGGCACTCAACATGGGGATATGAGGGAGGCCCTATGCTGACAGAAACGGGCCACGGGTAGGGGAAAAACGGTCCAGGGTCGCCGTTGTTTTCATCTAAAACCGTGAGGTTATTATGTGACACTCGAGCAGTGGGGATATAGGGGGGGGGGGCCCCTTTATAGTGGACAAAACTGCCATGGTGGGGGGAGAAAATGTCTCCGTCGCCTTTTTTTTCCCATCGTAAAACCGTGGGTTTTTTATGTGACGCCCGAGCAGGGGGGAAAATAAGGGGGGCCCCCTATGCTGGACAGAAACGGGACCCGGTTTGGGGGAAAGAACTGTCTCAGTCGCCGTTTTTTAAATGGGTAAAACCGTGAGGTTTTTATGGACCCTGGGCCATTGGGATATAAAAGGGGGGGCCATGTTTGGAAACGAAACCCCACTGGGGGGGGGAAGAAACTGCCCTAAACTTTCGCCTTTTTTTTTCATCGTCAACCGGGGTTATTATGTGACACTCGAGCAGTGGGGATAAAAGGAGGGGAGGGCCTATCCCGGACAGAAACTCCCAAACCTGGTGGGGGAAAAAAAACTGCCCTCACGCCCGCCGTTTTTTCATTTTAAACCCCTTTTTTTGAGGTTATTATGTGACATTTCGGCAGGGGTTTTTTTTATAGAGGGGGGGGCCCTTTATGCTGACATAAAAAAACTGCCCCTGGTAGGGGGAAGAAACTGTCTCACGTCGCCGTTTTTTTCCCTGGGAAACCGTGAGGTTATTATGGACACTCGGGGCGGGGGGGGATATGGAGGGGGGGGCCCCTATGCGGGACGCCCCCGACATTTGTGGGGGGAAAAAAAAACGCCCTCCCGTCGCCTTTTGTTTTCACCCGTCAACCGTGGGGTTTTTATGGACACTCGAGCATTGGGGATATAAGGGGGGCCCTATGTGGACAGAAACTGCCCCGGGTAGGGGGAAAAAAACGGGTCTCACGTCGCCGTTTTTTTCTCGTAAAACCGTAAGGTTATTATGTGACACTCGGAGGGGGAATACAGAGGGGAGGGCCTATGGGGAACGGGAAAACTGCCACTGGTAGGGGGGAAAAACTGTCTCCCCCGTCCCCGTTTTTTTTCATGGGGGTAAACCCCGTGAGGTTATTATGTGCCCCTCAAGCATTTGGGATATAGAGGGGGGGCCCCTATGCGGACAAAAAACTCCCACGGGTTGGGGGGAAAAGAAACGTCCCCACGCCCGCCTTTGGGTTTTCAGGGAAACCGGGGGGGTTTTATTATGTGCCCACTCGACAGGGGGAATAAGGGGGGGGGCCTATGCTGGAAAAAAAACTGCCACTGGTAGGGGGAAGAAACTGTCCACGTGCCGTTGTTTCATGGGTCAACCGTGAGGTTATTATTTTGGACTCCCGACAGGGGGATATGGGAGGGGAGGGCAAGCGGGACAGAAATTTCCCACTTGTGGGGGAAGAAACTGTCTTCCGTCGCCGTTTTTTTTCATCGCCCAACCGTAAAGGTTATTATGGGACACTCGAGCGGGGGGAAATTATAGAGGGGGGGGGGGCCTATGTTTGGAAAAAAACTGCCACTGGTGGGGGGGGAAGAAATTTGTCTCACGTCGGGGTTGTTTTCATCGTCAACCGTGAGGTTTTTAGGGTGAAAATCGGCATGGGGATATAGAGGGGGGGGGGCCCTATGGGGGGAAACAAAAACTGCCACTGGTGGGGGAAAACGTTTCACGTCGCCGTTTTTTTCACTTTAAACCCGTGAGGTTTTTATTTTAAACCCCAAAAAAGCGTGGGGATATAGAGGGGGGGGCCCCCCCTTTTTTTTGGACAGAACTGCCACTGGTAGGGGAAGAAATTTCCCCTCACGTCGGGGTTTTTTTCATCGTCAACCGTGAGGTTATTATGTAAACCTCGAGAGGGG
This sequence comes from Sweltsa coloradensis, assembly GCA_024449915.1. Classification (NCBI taxonomy): domain Eukaryota; kingdom Metazoa; phylum Arthropoda; class Insecta; order Plecoptera; family Chloroperlidae; genus Sweltsa; species Sweltsa coloradensis. The sequence goes on along the minus strand of JAMZAV010002428.1, from coordinate 16,104 downwards.
GATATAGGGGGGGGGGGCCCCCCAGGGTTGGACAAAAACTGCCATTTGGTAGGGGAAAAAAACTGTCTCACGTCCCCCGGTTTTTTTTCATCGTAAACCTTTTGAGGTTATTCGTGAAAAGGGAGCAGGGGGGGATTAGAGGGGGGGGCCAGCTGGACGGGAAAACAAACACGGGGTGGGGGGAAGAAACGTTCTCCCTTTCGCCGTTTTTTTCCCCAATCTTTAAACCGTGAGGTTTATTATTTGACGCCGGCGGGGGGTTATAAAAGGGGGGGGGCTATGCTGGACAAAAAACTCCCAAGGGTGGGGGGAAGAAACTGTCTCACGTCCCCGTTTTTTTCTTTCTTCCCCCCGTGGGGTTATTATGTGACACCCCGGGGCAGGGGGGGATTTTAGAGGGGGGGGGCCTTTTGCTGGACAAAAACTCCCAACGGTAGGGGGAAGAAACTGTCTCACGGGGGGGCCGGGGGGGGGGGTTTTCTTTCTTTAAACCCGGGTGAGGTTTTAGGCACTCGAGCATTTGGGAAATTAAAAGAGGGGGGGGCCCTATGCTGGACAAAAACCCTGCCACGGGTAGGGGGAAAAAAAACCTGTCTCACTTTCCCCTTTGTTTTAATCGCCAACCGTGGGGTTTAAATTTTTGGGGCCCACTCGAGCAGGGGGAAAAATAAGGGGAGGCCCTAGGCTGGACAGAAAACTCCCACGGGGTAGGGGGAAGAAACGGCTTCCACGTGGGCCGTTTTTTTTTCATCGTAAAACCGTGATTTTTTAATGAAAAATCAAAGAATGGGGTTTTATTTAGAGGGGAGGGCCTATGCTGGCAAAAAAACTCCCATGGTGGGGGGAAAAAAAGGGGCTCACGCCCCGTTTTTTTTCCATCTTTCAAACCGTGAGGTTATTTATGTGACACCGAGCAGTGGGGGATTGGGGGGGGAGGGCCTATGCTGGACAGAAACTGCCACTGGTAGGGGGATAAACAACTGTCTCCCGTCCCGGTTGTTTTCATCGTTCAACCGTGAGGTTTTTAGGGTGACGCTCGAGCTTTGGGGAAAATAGAGGGGAGGGCCATGCGGACAGAAATTTGACACTGGTTGGGGGGAAAGGGAAAAAAGGTCTCACGCCCCCCGCCGTTTTTTCCCTTTCGTAAACCCTTTGAGGTTATTTGTCACACTGAGCAGGGGGGATATAGAGGGGAGGGTATGCGGGAAACAGAAACCCATTTGGTTTAGGGGGAAGAACTGTCTCCGGCCCCCGTGTTTTCATGGGGTAAACCCGTGGGGTTTATTTGGACACTCGAGCAGGGGGGATATGGGAGGGGGGGGCCCCCAGGGGGGGACAGAACGACACGGGGTAGGGGGAAAAGAAAACTGTCTCACGTGGGCCCGGGGGGGGTTTTTTCCATCGTCAACCGTGAGGTTTTATGTGACACCCCCGAGCATTGGGAAATTTTAGAGGGGGGGGCCCTATGTTTGGACAGAAACTGCCACGGGTAGGGGGAAAAACGGTCTCACTCCCCGGGTTTTTTTTCTTTGGGGGGGGGGGGCAACCTTTTGAGGTTATTATTGCCCATCGGCAGTGGGGATTAGAGGGAGGGCCCTTGCTGGACAGAAACTGCCACTTTTAGGGGGAAAAAACGGGTCTAAACGTCGCCTTTGGGTTTTAAACGTCAACCGTGAGGTTATTATGTGACACTGGGAGCAGGGGGGGATATGAGGGGGGGGCCTAGGTGGACAAAACGCCACGGGTAGGGGGGAAGAAACTGTCAAAGGGCCCCCCGGGGGGGGGGGTTGTTTTTCATCGAAAACCGTGAGGTTTTTATGTGACACCCCGAGCGGGGGGGATATAGAGGGGGGGGGCCCTTGCGGGACAGAAACTGAAAACCGGGTAGGGGAAAAAACGGGTCTCCACGTCGTTTTTGGTTTTTTCTTTCGTCAACCGTGGGGTTATTATTGACACTCGACCCAGGGGGATATAGAGGGGGGGGCCCCTATGCGGGGACAAAAACTGCCACTGGTGGGGGAAAAGGGAAACTGTCTCACGCCCGCCTTTTGTTTTCTTCGCCCAACCGTGGGGTTTTAATTATGTGACCCCAAAGCAGGGGGGTTTATGGGAGGGGAGGGCCCTTTATGTTTACAGAAACTGCCACTGGGAGGGGGGAAAAAACTGTCCCCCACGTGCCGTTGTTTTCATCGAAAACCGTGGGGTTTAAATTTGTGACACTGAGCAGTGGGGATATAGGGGGGAGGGCCCATGCTGGACAAAAACCCCCAAACTGGTAGGGAAGAAACTGCTCACCCCCGGCCGTTTTTTTCATCGCAACCTTGAGGTTATTATTTTAACACTCGACAGGGGGGACTAAGAGGGGGGGGGCCCTATGCTGGACAAAAAACTCCCATTTGGTAGGGGGAAAAAAAAAAAAAAGAAACTGTCCTCACGCCCGCCGTTGTTTTCATCGAAACCTTTGGGGGTTATTATGTGAAAACTGGGAGCAGTGGGTTTATAGAGGGGAGGGGCCCATGTTTGGACAAAAACTGCCAGGGTAGGGGAAGAAAACTGTCTCACGCCCGCCTTTGTTTTCATCTTACCCGTGAGGTTATTAGGAAAACCTCGAGCAGTGGGGATATAGAGGGGGGGCCCCTATGCGGGAAACAGAAACTGCCACTGGGGGGGAAAAAACTGCCCCTCACGTCGCCGTTTTTTTCATCGTCAACCGTGGGTTTTTATGTGACGCTCGGGATTTGGGGATATAGAGGGGGGGGCCCTATGTGGACAAAAATTACACTGGTGGGGGGAAAAAAATGTCCACGCCCGCCGTTGTTTTCATCGTAAAACCCGGGGGGAGGTTTTTATTGACCCCTTCAGCAGGGGGGATATAGAGGGGGGGGCCCTATGCTGGACAAAAACCCGCCACGGGTTTAGGGGGAAGAAACTGTCTCCCCGTGGGCCGTTTTTTTCATCGAAACCCCGTGGGGTTTATTATTTTGGACACTCGGAAAGGGGGGAAATTAGAGGGGAGGCCTTTTCCTTGGGACGGGAAACGCCACTGAAAGGGGGGGAAGAAACTGCCCTCCCTCCCCCGTTTTTTTTTCATGGGAAAACCGTGGGGTTTATTATGTGACGCTCGAGCAGTGGGGATATAGGGGGGGGGGGCCCTATCCCCTGGACAGAAATTTGCCACTGGTAGGGGAAAAAACTGTCTCACCCCCGTTTTTTCACCCGTAAACCGTGGGGTTTTATTTGTGACACCCCAAAGCAGTGGGGGAATAGAGGGGGGGGCCCTATGCTGTACAGAAACTGCCACGGGTTTGGGGAAAAAAACTGTCTCACGTCGCCGTTTTTTTTTCCATCGTCAACCTTTGTGGGGTTATTATGGACACTCGGGCGGGGTTTTGGGATAAAAGAGGGGGGGGCCTATGCTGGACAAAAAATTTCCATTTGTAGGGGAAAGCAACGTCTCACGTCGCCGTTTTTTTTCATCGTAAACCGTGAGGTTTTATGTGACCCTCGACCCAGGGGGGGATATAGGGGGGAGGGCCTAGGTGGACAGAAACTGCCACTTGTAGGGGAAAAAACGTTCACGTCGCCGTTTTTTTCATCGTCAACCTGGGTTTTAGTGACACTCGAGCAGTGGGATAAAAAGGGGAAAAGGGCCTATGCTGGACAAAAAAATTCCCCCACTGAGGGGGAAGAAACTTTTCCTTCCCGCCCGCCGTTTTTTTTCATCTTTCAACCGTGAGGTTATTTGGGGCCCTAGCAGGGGGATATAGAGGGGGGGGCCCCTATGCGGGACAGAAAGGGCCACTGGTGGGGGAAAAAAACTGTCTCACGTCCCCGGGTGTTTTCATCGTCAAACCGGAGGTTTTTATTTTAACCCCAAAGCGGGGGGGTTATAGAGGGGGGCCCCCTATGCTGGACAGAAACTCCCAATGGTAGGGGGGGAAGAAACTGTCTCACTGGGGCCTTTGGGTTTTTTCATCGAAACCCGGAGGTTATTATGGGGACACTCGACCCAGTGGGGATATAGGGGGAGGGCCTTGCTGGACGAAACTGCACTGGTGGGGGAAAAAAACTTCCACGTCGCCGTTTTTTTCCCATCGTCAACCGTGGGGGTTATTAGGGTGACACTCGAGCAGTGGGGATATAGAGGGGGGGGGCCTATGTGGACAGAAACTGAAATGGAAAAGGGGAAGAAACTGTCTCCGCGCCGTTGTTTTCACCCGTCAACCGGGGGTTATTATGTGCACTCGAGCAGGGGGGTTTATAGAGGGGGGGGCCTATGCGGGACGGGAAACGGGCCACGGGTGGGGGGAAAAAAAATTTTCCACGTCGCCGTTTTTTTTTTCCATCGTAAACCGTGAGGTTTTTAGTGCACCGAGCAGGGGGGGGGGGATATAGGGGGAGGGCCTATGTGGACAAAAAAAACTGCCCACTGGTGGGGGGAGAAACTGTCTCACGTCCGCCGTTTTTTTCATCTTTCAACCGTGAGGTTTTTATGTGACACTCACCCGGGGGGGGGATATAGGGGGAAGGGCCCTTGGGGACGAAACTGCCCGGGGTAGGGGAAAGAAACGTCTCACGCGCCGTTTTTTTAAAAATCGTAAAACCGTGAGGTTCTTATGTGACACCCCGAGCATTTGGGGATATAGAGGGGGGGCCCTAATGCTGACAGAAACTGCCATTGGAAAAGGGGGGGAAAAAACCCCTGTCTCACGTCCCCGTTTGTTTTCATCGCCCAACCGTGGGGTTATTATGTGACACTCGAGCAGTGGGGATATAGAGGGGGGGCCCCAAACCCTGGACAAAAACTCCCACTGGAGGGGAAGAAACTGCCCAGTCCGCCTTTGGGTTTTCATCGAAAAACCGTGGGGTTTATTATGTGACATCGGGGCTTTGGGGATATGAGGGGGGGGGTTTATGCTGGCCCAGAAACGCCAGGGTTTGGGGGAAAGAAACTGTTCACGTCCCCGTTTTTTTTCTGGGTCAACCGTGGGTTTTTATGTGCCCACTCGCGGGAAAGGTGGGGATATAGAGGGGGGGGGCCCAATGCGGGGCCCAAAAACCCTCCCACTTTGGTGGGGGAAAGAAACTGTCTCACGTCGCCGTTTTTTTTAAACGTCAACCTTTGGGGGTTATTATGTGCACTCGGGGCCAGGGGGGATATAAAAGGGGGGGGCCTATGGGGGACAAAACTGCCACTGGTGGGGGGAAGGGAAACTGTCTCACGGGGCCGTTTTTTCATCTCAACCGTGAGGTTATTATGGCCCACTCGAGCGTGGGGAATAAGGGAAGGGCCCTATGCTGGACAAAAACTCCCATTTGGTGGGGGGAAAAAACTGCCCTCACGTCGCCGTTTTTTTCATCGTCAAGGGGGTTTGTCAGAAAAAGGGACGGGAGGTCAAGAGACGGTTCCCAGAGCTCGCCTCTAGTTTCAGGGAGGGGAAATATTGCTCTTTACAAAACTAGCTGATTTTTCCCCGTTTGATTTTTTCCTCTATCTCGCCTTGTACGATTAGAAAAGAGCCTTTGGCTCATTTTTTTTGGTTTTTTGGGTTTTAAGAACGCGCCCAAACCCGTTAGTTCATAATGCACCACTCTACCCAAAGGGGGGGGGGGGGGGGGGAGGGGCCCATGCGGGGGCAGAACCACCCAGGGGAAAGGGGAAAAAGGGGGGGGTTTTTCTCACTTCGCGGTCGTCATCGCCCTTTGTCATCTTTTCGTTGTGTCATTGTCATCATCCCCGGGGGGGGATCGGGGAAAAAGGGGCCCCCGACGACGATTGCCAGGCTCGCCTCTATTTTTTCGGGGGGAAGATACTCCGCTCTTTCTAGCTGGGTTTGCGGGTGGACTTCTTTTTGAATCGCCTTTTACGATTAGCAGAGCCATGCTCGGGCCCAAATTTCTACCCTGGGCCCAAAACGGGGGGAAACACTTTTACCGCGTGCTCAGTCAAGCCGCACGGTGGTGCAAAGGGGGGGGGGGGGGGCACCAATATATTGTAACAACCGACACCAAGATAACCTGAAGAATATATAATAAAACCAAATGACTAAGGCGTACTTTAAATTTAAAAAGTGTTAAACCGATAATTTTATGAGCTTAGCGGGCGAAGCGAGCAAAGCGAAGATTCCCATTTTACTACACTGGAGAAAAAATCCAAAATGTCTTTTTTCGTTCGTTTTTTTTGAGTTTTTATTTAACACGATTTCGTCTTACCGATACTCCAAATTGCGATTAATTTTTCTGGAGGCCTTTGAAACCTCTGAATTTTAAACTGTCACGTTTTTGAGCGCTATCGAGAAAAATTTCTCGAGAAAATCGCGATTTACGTTTTTGTTCGTTTTTTTTGAAAAGTCTTTGCCATATAACACCTACATGCTTTATCCGATTGTAACGATTTTCACAGAACTTTAATTGTATGAATTTATATTATTCCTGTGAAATTTGGGGGGGCAATCAAAAAATTAAAATTTCTCGTGAAAACCGCAATTTTACGATTTTTTTTTTGTTTTTACATTTCTAAACTTATAACCCCCAAACATGCTTTATCCGATTGCAACGATATTTATACACAGCCTTAATGGTATAAATAAAATATATTGGTGTAGAATTTTGAGCGCAATTGAAAAAAAAATCTTATAAAAATTGAATTTTACGCCTCTTTTCGTTAAAAATATTACATATATCCAAACAACGTGGCTGAAAAAGCGTTTGCGAAGCTTCCTAGTAATTTTGATATGTAATTATTTTTTAGTTCATCAAACAAAAGACGACGACGACGACGTGAGAAACTAGGGCGCTTCAACCGGTTAGGTCATATTGCGCCGCCTGTGAATGAAAGTAAATTAGAAGAGTTAATGCAGGTATGTTTGATGTTTAGATTGTTTCTAAGTTTTATAAATAAAAAAATAAATTTGAAAATGAAGAAAGTAATAGCAAAATAAAGTTATGTATGTAAATGAAAATAAAGAAAAGAAAAAAATGGTATGAAGTTATTTAAAAAGTTTTTTAAAATAGATTACTTTGGATGAGAAATTTGAAAGTTTGTGGGCCTTTATCATATGATAGAAGTTCTTCATATGATGGGAGAGATAAAAATTGCATGCGCAAGGCATCATATTTGGTACATTCTGCTAACATATGATGTAGGGTTTAAAGGTACATCACAAGTCCCCACATATGGGAATAACCTTTTCTCTGGTTAAGAGATATCCGTGTGTTAGGCGTGTGTGCCCTATACGAAGTCTAGACAATACCACCTCTTCTCTACGTGAGAGTCGAGACGTAGGTGGACGAATTTTGTTAGCCAATGTGGGCATCACACTACGCAATTTGTTATTTTGCAACACCTCCCAAGATGCTTGTCGCAAATCCAACAATCTTTGCTTGAATCCACTCTTGACATCTGGAACGGGAACTAGATTGAAATCAACGTCCGCGACGCTGGGAAGCTTCCTTAGCAGCCCTATCAGCGTGTTCATTTCCCTCTATGCCACGTGTCCAGGTATCCAGCAAAACTCTAACCCTTAGGGGTTTAGTTTTTCTAAAAAAATTTAAATAATCTTGTACCAAATGATGACTTGAATACATGAGTTCTATAGCTTGAAGTGAACTTAAACTATCTGAACACAAAAGGTATTCTCCACAACGACAGCGTAGAATGTATTTAAAGCTTCACGGATGGCGAATAACTCTGCAGTGAAAACTAAAACACACGTCGCTTAGCCTGAAACGTTCAGTTAAGGTGGAGCAATAAAAACCCCTTTCCCAAACCCTTGTTGTCATTTTAGAGCCATCTGTGAATACCAAAGTAAACCTTTGATGTTCATGGCAAATCTCTCTAAAGTTAATTTTGAATACACTATCGCAAGAGAGTTTTTACCCAAAACGACAAAGGTCAAATATAATAAATCGGCTCTGGTTTTAAACCAGGGCGGGTTATTGCTAAATACAAAATTAAAAACTTGTGGCAGATGAAATTCTATAAGATTAAAAAAAAGTTACATCTTAATCCCTTTGGGAAAAGAGATGCCTTGGGTTTGTTATCAAAGTGTCTGACATATGTCGTGTTAAAAAACATTCCGATTTGCTGGATGGTTAGGCATAGCTTTAATTTTCATTACTACGTACCCATAAAGAGGTTTCTCCGTTCGCCCAAGGAGGACACACCTGACTCGGCATACAAGCGACTACCGGGCTTGTTCGAAATGCACCAAGAGCAATACGAAGACCACAATGGTGGACAGTGTCTAGAAGTTTAAGGGTTGTGTTATTGCTGAAGAGTATACGAAACATCCATAGTCCATCTTTGAGCAAACTAGAGATCCGTAAATTCTAAACATGCAAGTCCTATCTGCACCCCACGATGTATTACTGAGAACTTTCAATAGGTTGATTTTCAACATGCATTTTTTGCGTAACTCAACAACGTGGTCTTTCCAATTTAGCTTTTTGTCAAACACCATGCCGAGAAGACGGACATTTGTTTTGAATAGAAGTTCTACATTGTTAAACGATAGTTGGGGGTCATTTTGGTTTCCTTTGAAGACGGCAAAAGTGAATGAAACTGAGTTTTTTCGGGAGAGAAATCGTGTCCCCGCTTTCGAGCCCATTCACTTATATTGTTTAACCCAATTTTGCACTTTGTCTTTGAGCTGTTGATAAATTTACCGATCTGTAGAAGTTTCCCAGGTCATCTACAAATAGGCATGACATTAGGCTCTTTGGGTACAATCCACTACACTGTTTTTTCCCAAAATAGCAAACAGTGATACCGACAAGACCGAGCCTTGTGGTACACCTGTTTCCAGTGAGAACGAGTCTGAAAAAACATTGTTAACACGCACTTTAAAAATTCTATCTTTAAAAAGTTTTCAAAAAATTTTGGCATGTGCCCTCTAAAACCCCACTCGTGAATCTGTTGAAGTATATTATACCTCCATGTTGTATCGTATGCTTTTTCAATGTCAAAAAGCACACCAACAACATGTTGTTTTGCAAACAACCCCTTCTTGAATAAACGTCTCTAATCAAACCCCAAAAGTGGTCGATGGTGCAACGACGTTGACTAAATCCACATTGGACGTTCGCCAATAAACCGCGTGTCTCCAGAAATCCACATTAGTCGTTTTGTTGATCATCTTTTCGAACAATTTGCAGAAGCAACTTTTTAGAGAAATAGGGCGATATGAAGTCGGCTTTCGACTTATTTTTGGGGTTTTAAGAAGTGAATTAAGATGGCACTACGCCAACTATCGGGAAATAGTCAGACAACCACAAAATATTAAAAAATAAAATAATAACTTCCAATGAGGGATCAGTCAGGTGCACAAACATGTCGTTGGCATTTTGTCTTCTCCCACAGATGTGCGACGTAATGAGCGTAACGCCATACGGAGTTCCCACAAAGAGAACCCCTCTGTGTATGGCTCATCGTTTTCAGATGAGAAATTAAGTTTTCGAGCTTCTGTCCACTGCTTGTGTGCTAGAAATTCTGCATAATTCGTGCATTACTGCTTACCGATGCAAAATGTGAACCCAGTACGAAGGCACATCTGCTGGAGTAGTAAACCAAAATTTTTCCGCCACCCTTTGATAGCGGGTATGGTGTTTACCCGACGTCCACTAATTGATTTAATCCTTTTCCACACCATCGTGGAAGAGGTGCTGTAATTTATAGAAGATACATACTCTTGCATGACTGCCTCTTACTAGTTTGATAATTCGTCTCGTTTTCGCTCTCTCGTGCTTAAAAAATTTATTAAATTTTCAAATGTAGGAAATGTATTTAATTTTTTAAAAGCTGCTTTCTTTGCCTTTATGGCCAATGCACAATCTTTGTTCCACCAGGGACGCACGACGGCGTGGGTTCGCCACTAGTCAGTGGTATACTGGCATATGCTGCATCAAGCAAGCATTTACTTTCCCATATTGACAAGCACGTTGGGGTCACGAGAACTAGTAAAGTCCACCTTGAGCAAAGAGACTTCACTTATTTTCCCGGAACTTTCCCCAATCAGCTTGCGCAAGTCTCCATCCCTGACCTGGATTGTGTGGCCTATTGTAGTTTAATACATTCACCTGAATTGGAAAATGATCACTTCCATGAAAATCAAAGCACATTTAGCTCGAGATCAAGCGATAGCAAATGGTGTACACATGACTAAATCTATGGCTGAAAAAGTGCCAGAATGTGACGTGAAATGTGTCATCTGGCCCGTGTTCAAACAATGAAACATCATTGTGTTGTAGAAAATCTGCTACAACACAACCCGTTGATCAGAAACTACTGATCCCCAGTCAGTATGGTGAGCGTTAAAATACCAAACCCAAGATTACGGGTCCATTTTTAGTTGATCCGACAATGCCTCCAGATCGTGTTGCTAATGATTAATGGTGGTGGAATGTAATACAGCATAATGTGGTACATTTGGAATGAAAGCTGTAACGGCGACGGCCTGAAGGCGAGTTGTCAACAGAATTTGAGTGGCATACACAGAGTCATGCACCAGAATGGCAAAACCTCCCTGTGCACATTCACCTCCCGTATAATCCTTCGGTAGATTGTATAACCCTTAACTGTAGGGTTATCTGTTGGTTTGAAAAAAGTTTCTTGTTATAATAAGATCAAGGGTTGTGTGTTTTTAAGAGTAGCTGTAACTCTTCTAGATTTGCATAGAATCCTCTACAATTCCACGTTATTAGTGTAGCCATTTAAGTTTGTAGATGATCTATGTATCTTATATACAGCTGTTTTTATTTTTTTATTTGACTTTGTGGGTTTTTAAAAATATCAAAAGGATTCTCATCCATCAGCCGATCCTCCAACATGTCACAGTAAGTGACGACGTGGATAGGCTGTTTTTAGGATTGGGAATCTTTTAAAATCCCCTTTACATTTGGACCCACTAAACCTCTAATGGTTTCTGTGTTTTGACTTTTTTGGTGATTTAGGTTTAAAATTTTCTGCAACTTGAACATCAACATTGCTGTTGACGTCTTGCTGTTGATTAAATTTACCTAATTTTTTCCACTTGGAATTTGAAAATCGAGTCAGGGAAATTACTCTTGTAAGAGTTTTTTCCTCGCTCCTGTTGTTGCTTTGCTTGTTCTTTTAATTGATCTTGTAGTGATTTCTGTATCACAAGCAATGCTTTAATAGTTTCCTTTAGCTTTGCGTTCTCCTGAATCATGGTGATGTCTTCAACATGGCTGGTAGCCGCATCAGCTTGGGATTTATAGGTTTGGGTTTAGAGATGTTCTGTGTTGTTCCTGATTTTTTTGCAATTATGCCCCTATATTTGATGTTACAGCTTGCGCAAATGATACTGGAAGATTAGATGGTGTTTGTAATTTGTTTTAACCTTTACCCTTTCCTCATGAACATTTAGTTTGTCAACCGCCATATCTCACATATCTTCTTCTTTTCCGCCCATCTAGGACAATCACGGGAAGAAAAAAGCATGTGGACCACTACAATTGACACATTCGTTTGTATGTTTACACTGCACTTCACTATGAGATTTAAAACCGCAATTCCTGCAAAAAGGTTCAGACTTACAGACATTCTTGGAGTGTCCAAATCTTTGACAGGTGAAGCATCTCATGGGGTTTGGTATATAGGTTCTGACATCTAAAATGTGGTATCCCACTAACACCTTTTCAGGTAAATCCTTAGTGTTGAAGGTGAGGATTGTTGTGCAAGTTGGAAATTCTTCTCCATCAACACGGGTCATTATTCTATACAAATCAATGGGCACCTTGTTTGGAGGGGTTCCTCTTTTATTTCCTCATTGGTAAAAATATTTAAGATCAGAACAACTAATAAAATTTCCCTTTTGAATTATTAAGTTGTTCATGCGGCTTAACTTCAATTTCAAAATAGGTAGTCAAATTTGGTGGTTTTTTAAGTAATAGTTTCAGACTGCTTATCATTAGCAGTCTCAACCAGAAGCAATCCATTTTGCAGTTTCCGTACTGATTTGACAGTACCTGCTACTCCTTGAATCGCTTTTGCAATTGCAATGATGATATTTTGAAAAATGTGTGTTTTCTTTTAAGGATTTATTGTCAAAATTCTTGGTAATTTTGTACTAGGTTTGTAATTTTTGGGCCATAGTGTCAAGGGTAATTTCTGGTTCAAATAAAAACCTAGGTCTTTTCTTTGATGGGAATTGTTTGTTTTGGGGATGGGAAATGGGTTGATTGGGTGATTAAGATTTTCCATAGTAGAAAAAGGGACAACCTACAAAATTTTCCCGGAAAAAGACTCAACTAGCCCACGTTGGTTCTACCACATAGGGCCTTTTAAACATTAAAGATTTCTTTTTTTCATCAGGATGGTATGTAGGAAAGAGCCAATTTTGTGTCCGGACCAAGACATAGACGCAAAAGATCTTTTTTCCAGTGTGGTCGGCTCCCGACCCTTCTCTTCCCATAGCTCTCCACATTTGGGACATACAACCTACGCAATCTATGTCCGGGCTGCCCAATGTGCAACATAAGGTGACAAAATGTTGCACTAGCCGATTGACCCAGGTGGGGTAGTTCTGAATCTCCGTCTATGATGAAGCAGGTGGCCCCAAAATTGCGTGTTGGTCCATGTTTCTCGCAAGAAACATTTCCTCACAAAACCAGGATCCCCTTTTCCACCGGCACGGGTCGCACCGCACGGCAAACACGGCGGTAGACGTTTAGAACACAAAGGGGGCCAGCATTGATGGTGAAGAGTAGAAAAAGTGAAAAAGTAATAAATAGATATGATTGTAGAGTAAATGTGAGTGTGGGAAAGTGAAAATATATGCATGAGAGCCCCCTTTGCGATCTCCAGTCACCTCAAGATCTTATTTGAGGGGTCCACACCGACTGCCTCTTTGTCGCCTTTTACGATGAGCCGAGGAGGAATGCTCTGGGCCTATTCTACCCCGGGCCCAGACGGGGGTTAAACAAAAGAGCTAAGGAAGTAACAGTACGACAACGTGAGAAACTAGGGCGCGTCAACCGTGAAGGTTGTACTGATCATTAATAATTATTTAAATCTGTTATTGTATAATATTGTGAGTTAAACATTGATATAAAATAAGTAAATTTAGATTAAGGGTGCGTCAACCGTTAGGTCATAATTCACCCCTCTAACCTTGTGGGGGGGGGGGGGGAGGAGGATGAATTCTCTCGTCGTGGTCTCAATGTCGTCATCATCGTCGAAGGGTCGTCACGAAAAAGGGGGCAAGGTCCTCGACGACGATTGCCAGAGCTCGCCTCTAGATTCGGGAGTTATATACTACTCTTCTTTCTAGCTGATGTTTGCGAGGTGGACCTTTCTCTTGAATCGCCTTTTACAATCAACAGAGCCATGCTCTGGGCCAATTCTACCCCGGGCCAAGACGATAAGTATAAAATGTAATGATTACAATACCGAGTATTATTCGAAAGTTTGTGTTTAAATCTTTTTAAGGGCGCTTCAAATGTAGGTAAAAATTGTCCCAGTCTAATCTGTCGGATTTAAGTTTCTCACCTCGCCGACCAGAGCTTGCCTTCAATTTCGGGAATAATATTCTGCCGCAATAAACAAGCTTATGACAACAAGGTTCCCCAGGATCATTTCCCCCCAAATGTTATCTGGAAAAAAATCCCCCGACATTTTTAATATCCCAAAAAACACAATATATTCAAAATTTAATTACCCTGCCAACTCATTGTTTCACATGCCATCCACTTTTGACACAGCATCACCTCCTGACGTCCGTCTGTCAGACATGGTAGTATGGCGAGTGGTTAAATCGCCTTTTACGATTAGCATAATTCCACCACGGGCCCAGACGGGACTAGCAGGTAGCCTATAGGGGATGTGAGAGGACACCACCGTGCTGGTCAGAATCGCCTTGTACGATTAGCAGAGCCATGCTCTGGGCCAATTCAAGAATTTTTTATGTGACGACGACATGAGTAACTAGGGCGGTTCAACCGGTTTGGTCATATTGCGTCGCCTGTGATTATGAAAGTTAATGAGCTGAGTTAATGGTGCGTTTGATGATAAGATTGTTTTCTAAGCGTATACATAACAAAATAAAATGATGATAGTAATAGAAAAAAAGTTATTTATTGGAAAGGAAATAAATTTATGTATAAAATGTGTATGATGTGATATATTTTTTTAAATAAATTACTATGGATGAAAAATTTAGAAAGTTTGTCGAAGTTATACGATAGTCGTAACTGTTCTTCATATGATTGGTATAGATCAAATTGAGTGCGCAAGGCTTCATATTTGGTACATTCTGCTAGTATATGATGTACGGTTAAAGGTACATCACATGTGTCAAATCTAGGAATAATCTTTTCTCTGGTTAAGAGATATCCGTGAGTTGGGACGTGTGGGGCCCATTCGAATTCTAAACAATACCACCACTTCTCTACGTGAGAGTCGAGACGTAGGAGGACGAATTTTATTGTCAGTGTGGGCATCACACACGCAATTTTTTAGTTTGCACCACATCCCAAGATGTTGCTGCAAATCTACAATCGTTAACGACGCCCTTTGAAAAATTAGGGCGCTTCAACCGGTTAGGTCATATTGCCCCACCTGTGATTTTGTAAGTAAATAATTTGATTTTTTTCGAGTGATTTATTTATAGATTTCCCGTACGTTAATGTTGCCCAAAACCATCATAATAGTTGCTCGTACTTCCTCAAATCCTCTTACATAATTCTATCCCAGATTTTCTCTGGATTCCGGATGAAGAAATTCCTCCGACTGAAGCGCGCTATCCACTTGGCGGCCTAACCCCGAACTATGCAGCCATAGGACATACATCCATCCGAGCAATGCTGCAGCGTTCTACGCAATGATACCGGAATGCCAACTATTTGAGTCGAGGCCGAGGAAAGGTCCAAATTAAAACATACCAGGAGGGAGAATGCGAAACTTTGTGCACTTGCCTATTGTTATACACGGTTCATATAAATGTTTAGTGGGTACCCGTCTAGATTCAACGACGACGACGTGAGAAACTAGGGCGCTTCAACCGGTTAGGTTATATTCAGCCGCCTGAGATATTAAAAGTTAGTGAAATGAGTTAATAGTGTGTTTGATGATTATATTGTTTTCTAAGTGTACAAAAGAAAAGAAAATGATGATGATGATAGTAGCAGCCAAACAAAGTTGATCTTGAATGAGGGCACGTCTGCCGTTAGGCCATATAAGGTTCGTTCGGCAGTGTGCACTATGTACAGCATAAACTTGCACTGCACGGCAAATTAATTTTCAGTTCAGGTGCAGTAGTTTTATTAAGTGCAGTCGTAAATGGCGAACTTTAATACTTCTATCCCTACATTCTTGGCTCTAGATTTGGTTTATTTGGATTAAGTGCGCGTCAACCGTAAGGTCAAAATGCCCCCACTCTAGCCTAGAGGATATGGGGTGGGGGCCCATGCTGGTCAGAACAAGCACGGGTCAGGGGGGGGGAAAGGGGGTTCTCACGTTAGCAGTCGTCATCGTCTTTGCATCGTTCGTGGTGTCATTGTCGTTGTCGTCGGGGAGGTAATCAAGGGAAGGGGGAAATGTCCCTGACGACGATCGCCAGAGCTCGCCTCTAGTTCGGGGAGTTATTATACTACCCACTTATACTTGCTGTAATTGCCATTGCGACCATCTTCCTGCACGTCTACAGGGCGCAACGGTTGAAAAAGTGCAAAAGTACATATTCGTGCAGAAAGTGCAGAATAGGCGAACGAGCCTAATGCACTACTCTAGCCTAGGATATATGGGGTGGAGGAGCCCATGCTGGTCAGAACCAGCCAGAAGAAGATGGAGAAAAAGGGGAGGTTCTCACGTCGTGGTAGTCTTCGACTTTTGTCATCGTTATTGTTATTAGTAATTTTGGATTAAAGGCGCGTCAACCGTAGGGTCATAATGTGTCACTGTAGCCTAGGGGATATGGGGAGGACAGACCCGTGGTGGACAGAACCAGCCACGGGCGGGTAGGAATGTGAGGAGTTAACCTATCTTAACAGTGGAACAAATAATAAACGTCAGTAAATGGGCAGGGGAATTGCAAAGTACAAAGCCAATAGTTTCGACAGAAAAGATGTAAAATGGCGGCAGAGGTA